>CM027398.1:5551939-5654674 GCA_015711505.1 Sylvilagus bachmani
ACCACGCATGACGTTCCTAAAGACAAAACTTTTTAAAAACCTTAGCGTGCTGTGAAAAGGCAAGGCTGCAGAAGCACAGCTTGAGGGGGTAGCGGGCTTCAGAAAAGTTTTCTGGAAACTGAAGGAATCCGTCTGTGCTTTTCAGACAGGGGATAACGCACGCTCCATTAAGTCAGAACATTACATAAAGAAAAAACAAGACGTTACCTAGCTAGGGACAGAAAAGACCCCTCCTCGGAGATGGGAGGAAACAGCAGTTGAGGCAGGAATCCCTCCTCGACGCCTCCATCTTTTCAGTCAAAGGCGGAGAGAGGTGGAGGCGCAGAGGCGGTTAGAAATGGGCTCGGTGGAGAGCGAGCCCCGGACCTACTGAAAATTCGTTCTACATGTCAATCCGTCTTCCCTACACTCCACCCACTCCTGGATCACAGAACCAGCCGTATTTTTTTTTTTAAGCTCCACACTTCGCAAAAAATCTAAATGCTCCCGGTCCGCACTCTTTCAACAACGAAAGACATAAAGTCCCACTCTGCTAACTCCAAGTTTAACTCCTCCCAAAGCGCACACAATCAGAGAGCAGCGTCCACCGCCAGCCAACACGACCGCGACCGTTCCAACCACCTAAAACAGCGTCCGCGGAAAGTTGGCGTTGTGTGTGTGTTTTTGTTTTTGTTTTCTGTTTTGCTTTTTACGTTAAAGCTCGTCCGCCCTGACAGCCCGGGTTCCCGGGTTCAGGTCCCGGCTGACTTCAGGCCGAGCGCTCCAAGGGGGACTACGACAGCCAGGGTGATCGTGAGGACTGCATGACGTAGCACAGGTGCCAAGTGCGTGCTGAGTCCTGGGCACAGGGTGCTCACCGTGGAAAACAGAAAGCCCACCTTACCGCGACCGACTCCGAGCGCACCCCGCGGCCGCAGGTCGCCGGACCCTCACGCACTCACACACACACAGCCCTGGCGCACGCTCGTTTCTTGTTTTTTTGTTTCTTTTTTCTTGCCAGACCTTCCCACTGGGAGTCAGGAGCAAGAGAACAGGGCTGCCCGCCACCGGGCAGAAAGTTCCCCGCCAGGACGGCGCCGGGGGCCCGGGCCGCGCAGGCCGCGCCGCGGCAGGTGAACCGCACACGCACAGGCCGGCCCGAAGCCCGCACCGGCGCGCCAACCCCTGCCCACCGCGCGGCCCCCGGGCCGGCGAGGCGAGAGCGCCTTTGCCATTTAAGGATCCCACGAGCGTCGCCCGAGCCGCCTGCGCCCACACCGCCTCCCCGATCGGCCTGCGACCCGGGGGTGAAAGGGGGAACAAAAGAGGGGCCGGGCGGCGGGAGGCGGCGCCGGGGGGTCTCCGGCGGGCGGGCCCGGGCCCAGCGCGCACCACCACGGCCTCCCGGACCGAGGCTGGGCCCCCCACCCCGTGAGGGAGCCGGGCCCGGCCGCCCCCTCGCCCGGGGCCTCCGCGCGCCCGGCTCCCTCGGAGACGACGCGCGAACCCCGCGCCGGCCTCCCCGCCGCCACCGGCCTCCCCCGGCGCGCGCACGCACTTCCCCGCGAGCCAACTCACCCGGACCCCGGGGAACTCATCCTCCGGCCCTCGGCGCGGAGCGGGTGGGCGCGGCGGGGGCCCGGCTCGGCCTCGCCCTCGGCGTGCAGCGGCCCCGGCCCGGTCGCCCCCTCGCGCGGCCGTGCGATCCGAGCCTTCCAGGCCGCCCTCCCTCCTCCCGCCTCCTTCGCCGAGCCCGGCGGGCGGATTCCAATCTCGGCAGCCGCCGCCGCCGCCGCCGCCGCCGACACTCGCACGCGGGGGAGGGGCGGGGGTGCGAGGACTGGGGGAGGGGCGGCTCGGCGAGACGGCGCGGCGCGCGCGCGCACCCGGGTCCGGCGCCGGCCCCGCCCCGGACACGAAAGGAGCCGAGCGCGCGGCGGAAGTGCCCGAAGGGCCCGCGAAGCCCGGCGCCCCGCTGCCGGGGAGGAGCGGCCGCCGCCGGCAAGGGGGCGCCGGGCTGCTGTGAGGAGGGGGTCCCTCCTCCGCGCGCGCCGCCGGCCGCTCCCCGCGCTCCAGCCCCGCCGCCGCCGCCGCCGTGGCGGGGCCGCTCGAGACGACGCCGCGGCGCGGAGCCCCCCCGGGTGGGCGCGGTGCTGCGCTTTCCCCCGGGTCCGTGTGAGCGCCGGGCCGCGGGCTTGGAGGCTAAGGCTCCGTGCCCACGGTGGAGGGAAAGGCGGTCACGCTGCGTGCCCAGGTGGCTCTAGGGGCCCCGTGGCCGCCTCCCGAACCAAGGGGCAGCGGCATGGCAGCTGGGGTCGCGGCGCTCCGGGCTCCGGTGAAGTCCAGAGGCGTAAGCTAAGGAGCGGCGGGGCCCATCAGAGCCTATGCCAGCGGGCTATAAATACTGCACGCATCCTCCCGCGTGCCGTGCCCTGCGTTTGGAAAATGCAGATGGTGCCCACTGCCCGTGCCTCCCATATGTCCCCTCTTTGCTGCGTGTGGAGAAAGGCAATGGGTAGTCCCTTTGTAGCAAAATTTGACCTTAAACCTCCTCGGTAAGTGTTTCCACGAATATGTCGGGTATCTTTTTAAAAGACACTTTAAAAAAAAAATCCCTTGTTTGAACATCTCTTAAAACTGGGTAAAAAAGAAGGAGGAAAGGTAGAGGGAAGAGTGTGGCAGGCCCTGATACTCGTGTTTGCACACATACTCACAGAGGTGTTCGGATGCCGGTGTGTTCCCTGTATTCCCGAGTGCTGTGTGCCTGTTGAGAGTGTGCCTCTGTCGCTTTTCCTCTTTTTCCTTGTACCCTCTTTGCCCTTGAATGCCCAGACCCCTTCTGTAATTGTGATTTGATTTCGGTTTTCCTTTCCCTAATCTCTCCTGAGCTCTTTTGCTGTCTCAGGTTGGAGAGTCATGTGTTAGGATCTTACTAAGCAAGAAGATGAGGATACATGAGATTCTTGGCGTCCGCTAAAATTTGTCACTTTGCTTTCTCAAGTGGCCTACGTGCCAGCCTGCTTTAATTTTTAAAGGGAGGACTTTTTGCTCAAGGAGATTCAGACCGATTGGCCAGAGGTGTCATGGGTGTGTGCTTAGTAGTGTCTCATTGCGGAGAAAACCGTGGCAGGTGGTTTTTATGGCCTTGTTCAATTTTTAGACAGCAATAAGTCTATAAGATAGCCAGAAATCCCAAGTTGGGACTTCTGCTACATCAAGTTTCTAAATGTACAAATTGTTGCCTGGCTTGTGTTGCATGCTCCTGACAAGAGAGCACATTTGAGACATGGTGGCTTTTCCTCTCCACGAAGTCCCTTTCAGATCTCTGGGAATTGCACTTCATATCCTTTTGCCCCCCTTATAAATAAGACCTTCCAAGTGCCCAGCCTGCAAATCCTTAGCATATCGCAGCGTGCAGCCTACCCACCTGGAACCAACCACGCAGGCTCA
This sequence comes from Sylvilagus bachmani, assembly GCA_015711505.1. Lineage (NCBI taxonomy): Eukaryota > Metazoa > Chordata > Mammalia > Lagomorpha > Leporidae > Sylvilagus > Sylvilagus bachmani. The sequence goes on from CM027398.1 coordinate 5,555,369, forward strand.
GTGTTCTCACTGCTTGCTGGCATGTGTGTACATGCCAGCCTGTTTCTCCGGTTTGCCTACCCACTGAACGAACAGAGCAGCCGGGGAGCCCCAGGAGATGTGTGGACACGGATGGTTGCTCCCCAGATTCAAAGGCAGCAACCCCCAGGTCCAAAGGTAACGTGCTCTGATGTATTCCTGGAAGTAGGTTCATCGAAAGGTCTGGAAGTACACCTTTTCCTCTGTGCACTGAGTTTGTTGCAGGCCCAAGTCACGCAGCATTTGTTTGGAATGCAAATGACCCTTCTCAGACTTCTCAGCTCCTCCAAGGACCCTGTCCCCAGTTCCCAAAATTAACCATCACAGCCGACTACATTTGCTCTTACCACTCTTCACTGCCTGGAATTACCTAGTCCCTTGTTTCTAGTCTGAGTCCCTCCGCCGTGCTAGAAGGTAAACTCTCTAGGAGCAAAGACTTTGTTGAGCTGTGCTCGGAGCCTAGTGCCTGGCACACAGTGAGTGCTCAACATCTGTCAGTCAGGGGCGAGAAGAAAATCTCCAAGCACTGGTGAACCTCGTCCGCAGGGCCGCGTTGGAGAGGGCCTGGGCTGGCCGGGGAAGCCATGGACAACATCACAGTCGGCTAAGTGGGGACTTCTGCCTTTAGGGATCCAAGGCCAGTGGATGAACCCGAGCTCATCCATCCAAAGTCATTTTCCTGTTGTAAAGGTTTTGCGAGGCAGAAGTAGCACTGAGTCTCCTCTGTGGGTGTGAGATAGAGCCCAGCGAGGAGGGACAGTGCTTGGTGCAGGGGTTCAGACCCAGTATTAAACAGATGAAAGTGTTGTGGACAGTGTAGGAAACAGCTTTGTTTTTCTTTCTTTCTTTCTTTCTTTCTTTTTAAGATTTATCTATTAGAAAGTCAGAATTACACAGAGAGAGAAGGAGAGGGAAAAAGAGGGGTCTTCCATCTGCTGGTTCACTCCCCAGTTGGCTGCAACAGCCAGACATGTGCTGATCTGAAGCCAGGAGCCAGGAGCTTCTTCTGGGTCTCCCACACAGGTACAGGGGCCCAAGGATCTGGGCCATCCTCTGCTTTCCCAGGACAGAGCAGAAAGCTGGGTCAGAAGTGGAATAGCCACATGGGATGCTGGCACTGCAGGTGGCAGCTTTACCCGCTACACCACAGCGCCAGCTCCAGCTTTGTTTTTCAACACGAACATGACTGCATCGTTTAATTGGCTAATAATACCCCAGGATGGTTTAGAAGGACCAAGCCAAAACAGAAACTGTGTTTAAGGAAAAGATGGGTGTATGTGAGTATAATTCACTGCACAAAACAGAAAAATTCATAAATCAGAATTTGTTCTTCTCTCTCCCCTTCTATTTACAATGTGTTCCTTCTCTCTTTCCCCATTTTATTATTTAAAGATTTATTTATTTTATTTGGAAGGCAGAATGATAGAGGGAGAGAGAGAGGGAGAGGGAGAGAGAGATCTTCCATCATGAATTCACTCCCTCAAATGGCTGTAACAGCCAGGGCTGATCCAGGCTGGAACTCCATCCAGGTCTCCCATGTGGGTACAGGGGCCCAAGCACTTGAGCAGCCTTCCGCTGCTTTCACAGGCCATAGCAGAAAGCTGGTGGGGAAGCAGAGCAGCCGAATTCCCAACAGGCATTGCAGGTTGCCCGTTGAGCCACAATGCAGCCCTCCCTTTACTTCATTCTAATTTCTCTTTGCTTTAAAACACTGCCATCCTTTGGTCCTGCCAAGCCCTGGGTCTCTGTGTTCCTCTGTCCCCACCCACCATCCATGCAGCTTTGACCTTTTCCTAGACCCTGGGGCAGGAAGAAGTCTCAGAGCTTCTGTCCCTAGCCCAAGGTTCAGCCTCCTGCTGTCTTTACTCGTTATTTGGGGAGAGCTTTTTTCTTATGAAAAACCTGGCTGTTCACCTGCTTGGAATTGGATTTCTCTCTGCCTGCTGTCTGGATTCAGCTCCAGCCCTACAACACAGATTCTGCTGCAAGTGAGGACGCCTGGTCACTTCCAGCTCTTTGTCTGCAGAGCCTCTGTGTCCCTGTTCTCCCATTGGTTGGACATTCTGATGCATGTTGCTCTCCTGGACTACCACCTGTTGTTTGCTCACTGCTCTCTGACTATCAGGTACTGCCTAGAGAGCTACAGTTCCTCCCCCAGCACCTGGAGATGAGGCCTTCCACTGGCTCCCACTCAGCCCAGGGCAAATCTCGGCTCACTGCCCCACAGTGAGTTTATGGCCTAGTATGCTTGGGTCACTTTGTAACCAGATAAGTCTATACTTAATATGTATCTGCAGCATACACACACAGGGATGCTTCAAAAGGGTTGTGCAAAAATGATATTAAAAGGTAACTTTATTTTGGTGCAAAAATTTTTTGAAATCCATGCGTGGCTTTCTGATAACAGGCATTTTTGCATGAACCTTTTGAAGACCTTTCATGTGGGTTTGTAGCATTCATTGTACAAAGCAGAAATTCTAGGAGTAGGAATTTTAAAACTAATTGTTAAAGGACGGGCACGCATTGGACCCAGCAGCTAAGATGCCTGAGGGATAACTGCAACCCCTACTGGAGGGCCTGAATTCAAGTCCCACTTCTGCTTCTGGCTCCAGTGTGGACCCAGGGAGGCAGCAGGTGATGGCTCAAGCACCTGGGTCCCTGCCAGTCACGTGAGAGAATCCTCACTTCTGCCTGGCCCAGCCCCCTTTGTTGTGAGCATCTGGGGAGTAAACCAGCAACTGGGAGCACACTGACGCCTCTCAAATAAATATAAGTAAATACAAGTTTTTAAAGAAAATACAGTCCAGCATTGTGGTGCAGTGGGTTAAGTTGCCCCCTGTGACACTGGAATCCCATACAAGTGCTGGTTTGAGTCCTAGCTGCTCCACTTCCCATCCAGTTCTCTGCTAATATGCCTGGGAAGGCAGCAGAAGGTGGCTCAACTGCTTGTGCCCCTGCCACTCACGAGGGAGATCCAGATGGAATTCCTGGCTTCAGGCCTCAGCTTGGTCCAGCCCCAACTGTTGCAGCTATTTGGGGAGTGAACCAGCAGGTGGAAGATCTCTCTGTCCCTGTCTCCTCTCTGTGACTTTCAAATAAATAAGTAAAATCTTTAAAAAAAAAAATTAGGCGCTGACATTATGGCTGCCACCTGAGATGCCAGCATGCTATGTGGGCACCAGTTTGTTTCCTGGCTGCTCCACTTCCTATCTAGGTCCCTGCTGATGGCCTAGGAAAAACAGCAGCAGATGATTCAAGTGCTTGGGACCCTGCCACCCATGTGGGAGACCCGAATGAAGTTCCATGCTCCTAGCTTTGGCTTAGAGCCATATGAGCAGTGAACCAATGGATGGAAAACCTTTTTCTCTGTGTTTCTTCCTCTCGCTCTCTGTAACTCTGACTTTCAAAATAAATAAATAAATAAATAAATATTTTTTAAATGTTAACATATGTGTACTGATTATATATCATAAATGTTACCTGTTCTAATAGGTGCTTAGTATCTATTTGGAAAATACATATACATTCAGAATGAAAGATCCCTATCTGATTCTACTCATTCCTCCTGAACACGGGTTCCACTTAAGAATTCCTTTGGAGCTAGTAGCGCAGAAATCCTGGCGTCTGGAGCTGAGTGTGATCACTTCGTGAATGACCAGTCAGGAAAGCCAGGTGCCATGATAAAGATTCAGCCTGAGATACCTGGAGAGATAAAAGTCCTGGGTCAGGAGTGCAGAGCCATCAGCAGCCACACTGTGCCTACTGTCCGTGGCCGTATCCCTAGGTGTGGGTGGTGTCGCCAGTGGGACCAGGAATACGAGTTTGTCCACATAGTGGGCTAGAAGGACCTGTCCCAGAGCTGGACTCAGTTCTAGAGGATAGGAACTGCCCACTCGCTCCGTGGTGTCCCTAGATCCTAGCATGTTTCCTGGCACAGCAATGGGGATCAGCAAACACGGACCAAAGGATCCTGCACTGGGCATCAGAGTGGGCATCTATCCTTGAAAAGCTTCAAAGCTAGTTAAGACACAAACACAGTTCCCGTGTTAGATACTCATTTCTGAGTGAGGATTCACTGACCTTAAGCTAGTTGGTGCAACAGTAGTCATTGTGCCACAGGAGGTTACACCACTGACTGGGACACCTGCATCCCATATCTAAGTACCTGGTTCAAGTTGAGGCTACTTGGCACTTGCAGAGCAGCTCCCTGATAATGCACCTGAAAGGCAATGAGTCATGGTGCAAGCCCTTGGGTTCCTGCTACCCTCACGGGAGACTTAGATGGAGTTCCTGGCCCCTGGCTGTGGCAGCCATCTCAGAAGTGAACCAGCAGATGGAAGGTCTCTGTCTCTCCCCCTCTCTCTGTCACGCTGCCTTTCAAATAAAGAAATAAATCTTAAAGCAGTTGATACAGTACTTCATTTTTATCTCTGCTGATAGTTTGTCCTAATTTCTTTTTTATTATTTATTTGAGAGGCAGAGAGAAAGGTCTTTTATCTGCTGGTTCAGTCCCCAAATGGCTGCAACAGCCAGGGCTGCGCTGATCCAAAGCCAGGAGCCAGAAGCTTCCTCCCAGTCTCCCATGTGGGTTCAGGGGCTCAAGCTCTTGGGCTGTCCTCCGATACCTTCCCAGGCCATAAGCAGAGAGCTGGATCAGAAGAGGAGCAGCCAGGACTCGAACTGGCACCCATATGGGATGCCTGCACTGCAGGCAGAGGCTTAGCCTACTATGCCACAGCACCAGCCCCTCTTCATTTCTTTTTATTTCTGTCAACCAAAGAAAGGTCTGGGGTTTGTTTTGGTTGGGTTTCAGGATTTTTGATGATTGGTGATAAAGCACTGAACCTTAATGGAACGAGTCTACCAACCTGCCCTGTGTGGCAACGGCAGAAATATCTGACGGCGTTCCCACAACTTGTTTTCAACAAGTCATGCTTGAGGGTCCGTTTGCCCTTTAAAACAAATTCCTTGGAGCCGGCATTTAGCCTAGCAGTCAAGACACTTGTGTCCCATACTGGAATATCTGGGTTTGATTTTTCAGCTCTGGCTCCCTGCTCCAGCTTCCCTCCAGTGCAGAGCCTGGGAGGCAGCAGTGATGGCACACCCTCTTGGGAGACCTGGATGGAGCTCCCAGCCCTTGGCTTCAGCCCTGGCTGGGCTCCAACAGCTACAGGCATCAGAGGAGTGAGTCAGTAAATGGAAGCTCACTCACTCGCTCGTTTGCTCTCTCTCTCTCGCTCTTTCTCTCTCTGCCTTTCAGGTAAGTTAAACAAAACAACAAGAACCTCCCTCAGCTCATTCATGGAGATAATCTATTTTGAACCAGTAGCCAATACCTGTCAGAATTTCTTTTAAAATGGGGATTATTTTCCATTTAGTTTGCTACCCACCTGAAAGCATGCCTTCCTTGCTATTTAACTAAATTACACTACCTTTCCTCCTAATTGGTTATTTCCTCCTTTGACTAATCTTGCCCAGTTTTTCCAGACTTGTCGTAATGAAACACCACTCCCACCGAGTCTGGAAACACTGCTGCATGGCAGTGTTCTCTGCTGGGCTGGTATCCCGGCTTCCTTAACAACCAGCCACGTGCATTCTCCCGTTAACGCGGCTCTCTCCCACCTGCTCCCAGGAAATCCTCCTCAGAGGCTCAGTTCTACACTCCTCAGGCTCTTTTCTCTATACAATCCTTCTCATTGATGTTTTTGCATAGCTTAGCTGCTCCTGCGTCTTTTTCCCAAATGAGATTTCGTAGCTCAATTCGCTTAGAGGGGAACAGGGGTCCCTCAGCCTTGCAGTCGGGGTTAGGACAGGATGGGTGGTATTAAGGCATCAAAAGAGAGTCTCCAGGCCACGTGGTTATTGAAATCCTTCCCTCTGCCAATCCGTGGTTTTCAAGGTCCCACTAGAGGTGGGAGGTGGTCGCAAACTCCTGGACACATGGGCTGTTCTGCTCTGTGTCCCTCCTCCTGTCCTGCCCCTGTGACCCCTGTCGCTGGAGCCGCTGGCTGTGCTGAGCACCAGGGTTGCTGGGTTACAGCTCTGCTCACGTGCTGAAGTGGGAGTGGAACTCTGTGGCTGTGTGTCATCTCTGCACCAGGGCACACCTGCACCTGCTCCTGCTCCAGAAAGTGCTACTCCCTTACAGGCAGGGAGCCCAGTCCCTGGCTTCTCAAAGAACTGGCTCTTCTGTTGTTTAACATTATATAGGTTTCAGGGCATTTGGGAAGATATACGTAAGCTTATGGATGCACATAAACAGATTAAAAGGAAATAGAGACAAAATGTTGGCAGTATGCTGAGTGGCTGTGTAGTAAATAACTAGTGCTCTTTTTTAAAAAATTCATTTTATTATATTTGAATGGCAGAGTTACAGAGAGAGAAGGATAGACAGAAACAGATCTTTTGTCCTCTCATCCATTCCCCAAATGGCTGCAACCAGGTACCTGGAAATCCATCCAGGTCTCCACATGGGTGGCAGGGGTCCAAGCACTTGGGTCACCCTCCACTGCCTTCCCAGGTGCATTAGCAGGGAGCTGGTTTGAAAGTGGAGCAGCCAGGACTCGAACCCTTGAACTGGCACTCGTGTGGGATGCCAGTATCGCAGGCAGTGGCTTTACTCGCTGAGCCACAATGCCGGCCCCGACCAGTGCTTTCCTCAGTAAGCTTTATCTACCCACAGTGAACAGTATTACTTTTGTAATCAGAAAAATAAATAGTATTTAGGACAATTGATAAAACAACAGAGCAAAATGGAAGTGATCACATGCATATTTCTGATCACAAAGTGGGTCGTAATCCTCTATAGGATGTATATTTAAAGCCTTCAATTTTTATATAGTTTATTTTTTACAAATTACTTACTTTAAAAAAATTACTTATTTCCATCTACTTGAAAGGCAGAGTGACAGAAAAAGACAGACAGATGCAGAGATCATTCCTCTGCTGGTTTACTCTCCAAATGTTTATAACAGCCAGGGCTGAGCGAGGCCAAAGCCAGGAACCTGGAACTCCATCCAGCTCTTTCATGGTTGACAGGCACTCAGCACCTGAGCCATCTTGTACTGTGTCCCAGGATGCATTAGCAAGAAGCTGGATAGGAGGAAAAGTGGCTGGGACTCGAACCAGCACTCCAATATAGGACGTGGGCTTCCCAGATGGTTGCTTAACTCGCTGGGTCACCATACTCACCCCTAAAGTTTTCATTTATCTGGTTAATGTGAATATTTTTCTTAATAGCAAAAGTTACTCTGTTGTTACACTTGGCAATGATGCATCATAGTAATCAGACTTAAGTATACCATCTTTCATCAAAACTAAGGTACCATTGCTATAAATCACTATATAAATCGATATTATCATTATTTTAAGTACAGCTAAGAAAAGCGTTGCCAGTTAAACTATGACACATCATCAGTTTTAAGACATCTCAATTTCAGAGAGATTGAAATATCAAAAGTGTCCCTCTAAGATTTGATGCCATTCAGCATGTTTGATTGCGTCTAGAAGACAAAATAAGGCCGTGCAGGCCAATGGTTTGAAATGTGAAGTTTCCAGGCTTCTGACATAGAATCTCAATTAGTTCTGCACAGTCCCTGAACAGGCACACCGTGAACGCTAACCACAAACGCAGAGGCAGTCCGGTTCCACTGCACGTAAACACATAAACAAAAGGGAGTATCTTATGATTCAGTCTCATAAAGTGTAGAAGAAACACGAGCGCCAAGTCACGTGCTGGTATTATGTTACAAATAAAAAAAAAAATTACCTTTTGACAGCCACTTAACGCTGGCAGTGTGGGAAGACAAGAACTGGACTTGGAGAAGCCCCACGAAGCTGTCAGAAGAGCCTCAGCCGGGCAGGGGCATGGCCTTAGATCTCTCCCGGAAACTGAACAATAGTGCTCGTTGCTTATGGGGCCATCAGGAAAAGCCAGCTGTGGGTTTCTTTCTAGTCCAATTAATTGCTTCCGCTGTATATAAAATTGAAAGAATTGGGTGCTGGAGTGCGGAAAAAGGATATCCTGCTACACGGCTCTGATTTCCTCACAGAGGCTATTACCAAGCCTTTCGCCATTAATTCTCGTGCATTGGATTATCCTGTGATGAAAGACCAAAAGCCTTTTCATTTTTATAGTCTCTTATCTCCTATTTATTTGGCACCTCTCTGGAGATACCTGCTCTTCTCCTAGGACTGGCTAATTGCTGGGATGTCAGAGGTGGCTAATGAGTGACTTCCTTCTCAGAGACTAATTGTGAGGGCATCTGGACTTTTTTCTCCGAGTGGCCCTTCTCGCTGCAGAGAAATATTCTGGGTCCTGTGATTATCTGACGCTGTATTTTCCGTGCCAGTTTCCAATCCCTGCCCGCTGTACACTTTGAGACCAGCAGGGTTTGTAAATGCTCTCTGTAGCGCTACACTGGAATTAGAAATTTGTTCGAGGTAAATAAAAATTAAAATTGTATTTTCTGGACCACTGTGATGTTGGCATTTCATATGAACACCAGTTTGAGTCCTGGCTGCTCATCTTCTGATCCAGCTCTCTGTTAATGTGCCTAGGAAAGGAGCAGGAGATGGCCCAAGTTCTTGGATCCGTGCCACCCACATGGGAGACCCGGATGAAGTTTCAGACTCCTGGCTTTAGCCTGACCCTGCCCAAGCCATTGTGGCCATCTGGCAAGTGAACCAGTAAATGGAAGATGTGTGTGTGTGTGTGTATCATTGTACCTTTCAAATAAATAAAATAAATCTTTAAAAACGTTTTTATTTTCCAGTCTAGCCACATTAACTGCTCAATAACCACGTGTGGTTAGTGGCTACCCTGTTAGGACAGGGCTAATCTAGGGCGTTGTTGCTTTGAAAGTGCTGGATTCTGACAGGCTCAGGCCTTACGAACAGTATTTGAAACCATCCGTTGAATTCACGTTTCTGTTCTCATCGTTCGAAACAGATGCTCAGAAGGCTTTGCCTTCAGGGATCTTCGGGATGGTTTGTTTCTCTGAGCCTGTAGCACACTGGCAAAGGGGATTGCTGTTCACTAGATAGAAAATTTCAATTCGCATGAAGTTTGCTCACCGAAATAAGATCCTAGAAGAGTTCTTACCCCAATTTTTCAAAGAGGAGGGGGCAGGCATTGTGGCCTAGCAGTTAAGCCAGCACTTGGGATACCACATCCCACACCAGACTGCCTGGGTTCCACTCCCAATTCCAGCTTCCTGTTAATGTGCACCGTGTAATGCAGCAGGCGATGGCTCAAGCACTTGGGTTCCTGCCACCCAGCTTGGCCCAGTCCTGACTATGCAGGCATATGGGAAGTGAACTAGAGAGTGGAAGATTCACTCTCTCTCTGTCTCTCTGTGTGTCACTCTGCCTTTAAATAAATAATTAAATAAGGCTTAAAATTAAAAAAAAAAAAAAGGTTAAAAACATTATTTCTTGGGACAGGCATTGTGGTGCAGTGGGTTAAGCCCAGAGTGTAGTTTTGAGTTCCAACTCTTCTGCTTCCCATCCATCTTCCTGCTAATGCAGCAGATAATGCCACAAGTGCTTGAGCTCCTGTCACCAACGTGGGAGACCCAGATGTAATTTCAGGCTCCTGGCTTTGGCCTGGCCCCACCAAGGCTGTTGAGGGCTGTTGAGGAGGGAACCAGTGGACGGAAGACAAATCTCTCCTGCTCCCCGCCCCCCACCCTGTATCTGTGTTTGTGTGTGTGTGTGTCTGTCTCTTTCTGTGTGTGTGTATGTTGCCCTGCTCAAGTAAATGAAAATAACAAATAAATTTATTTTAAATTATTTCTTTTATTAGAGAGAGCACTCCTTCCTGCTGGTTCACTCACCAAATGCCTACAATGGCTGGAGCTGGGTCAAGGTCAACTCAGCTGGACTGAGTCCAGCTCCCCACGTGGGTGGCAGGAACCCAATCACTAGAACCATCAGAGCTGCCTCCCCGGGTGTGCATGAACAGGAAACTGGAGTCAGGAGCCAGAGGCAGGTGTCCAGCCCAGGCACTCTGATGTGGGACAGAGGCATCCCAACCAACAGCCTTATCACTAGGCCAAACACCCACCCCACGACTTTCTTTACATGGTAGGAATTTAACCAAAATGCTGAATAGGGGTTGTTGTGTCTGGTAGTGTTTTTCATGTTTTGTTTAATAAGCACACATTCCTCTCTTAATTAGTAAAAATTAAAGATACCTAAACCCATTCATTTCTTTTATTGCCAATTTCAAACCAGCCCTTGTCCCCAAGAGAGGAAGTAGTCACTTGGAGTACTGTGACTTCAAAAAATACTCTACCTGGTAGTTGACTCCTCCTAGCTAAGAGAGTTGCGTTTGGGGTACCCTGGAACCCCCTTCTGGGAGAGATCCTCTCACCCAGGCACTTGCCAGGCATGCTGCCAGGGCCTGGGATTCTGCACCACAGTCCAAGGGCTCAGAGTCAAGGCCCAACAGGTTAAGGTGGCTCCGAGATTGAGGAGGGCTCTGATTTTACCACTGAGAAGAGAACCATAAAAAGAAATCCTCGAATCCTAAAAGTTCAGACATGATCCTACAGGTTTAATTAGGAGTAGCACGCTGTTTACAGCAAATTATAAACTGTGGAGAACACATCTCACTGGACACTCCCACAGGAGGTCCCACGAGCCCTTCCTTCTCCAAAGTCCACATGCAGCAGATTTGCAATGCCAGCCACAGAAATCCCTTTCCAGAACTTTCTGTGGCCAACAACCTCACGGCAAGTCTCTGCTTCTGCCTCCTCTCTTCCTTGGAACCTGCAGCCCGCCCTACTGTGTTCCTGGCTGCTTATGCACCCACCCCCTGGAGCAGCTCTTCAGGTCCAGCCCAGCAGCGTGTTGTGCTGGGAAGAACAAACGCTGGAGCCAAACCCCAGGTGTACTTCCTGGCTTTTGATCTTGGGCAAATTTTGTCAACCTCACAGACTTTGAGAGGATACAAAACATAGATCCACTGAGGGGAAAGTGAGAATTAACTCAGCTAGCAAGAGGGTGCTTCAAAATTCATCGGAAAACAGACTGAAAAGATAAATTTAGGGACATGCATTTGGTGCAATGGTGCCGACTGTGCTTGGGACACCACATCCCAGGTTGGAGGGGCTCGTTCAAGTCCTGGCTCCACTTCCAATCCAGCTTCTTTCTGATGTGCACGCTGGGAAGCAGTGGTGATGAATCGAGTAATTGAGCCCCTGCAGATCAAAAATCTCTCTGTGTGTTTCTGTCTCTCTTCTCTGCCTTTCAAATAAATAATATAAGAATTTTTTAAAGATGTTTGTGTCAGTGTAAAATATTTTTAAAGCCATATGTAGTTTCTTCAGCTTTCTGTGAGCATTTAGAAGACCTCTTGTATCAGCATCAAGATAGCACTTGATTTTAGTCACCTTTCCTTTTCTTTTTTTTTTTAGATTTATTTTATTTATTTGAAAGAGTTACGGGGGGGGGGGTGGTCTTCCATCCGCTAGTTCACTCCCCAGATGGCCGCAATGGCTGCAGCTTGCACAGATCCAAAGCCAGGAGCCAGATAAGGTTCACTCCTCAGATGGCTGCAACAGTTGAGGCTGAGCCCGGCGGGCTTGGAACTCCATCCGGGTCTCCCACATGGGTGCAGGGACCCAAGGACTTAGGCCATCTTCTACTGGTTCCCCAAGCCACAGCAGAGAGCTGGATTGGAAGAGGAGCAGCAGGGACTAGAACCGGCGCCCATGTGGGATGTGGAGCTTCAGGCTAGGGCTTTAACCCACTGTGCCACAGCGCCAGCCCCTCTTTTTCCTTCTAGAAAATCGGTGGTCCAGTGTTAACATTGAAGAGGAGAGAAAACAAACCATAAAACTCAATTAATTAGCCTTACTTCACGTACAGCCCAGCGCAGGAGCCGGTGTTATGGAGCAGGTCAAGCTGCCTGAGACACAGGCGTCCCATATGAATGCTGGTTTGAGTCCAGGCTGCTCCTCTTCCCATCCAACTCCCTGCTAATGCATCTAGAAAAGCAGCCTAAGATGGCCTACACACTTGGGCCCCACCACCCACATGGGAGACCCAGATGGAGTTCCAGGCCCTCCTGGCTTGAGCCTGGCTCAGCCTCCACTGTCACAGCCATCTGGGGAGAGAACCTTATCTCTCCCTCTCTTTCTGTGACTCTGCCTTTCAAATAAATAAATCAGTCCTCAAAACAGCAAACGGGCCAATGCAGTTCAGTAAATAGAATATGAGCTGCGCTCCAGCTTGAGCTGGGTTCTGTTCTTCATGCCAGCCTCTGCCCTGGACCTTCCCTCTGCAAACCATGGCTGCCCACTGCAGCCCAGGGTAGAGCTCTCCGGAGCTGTCCCATAGCCCCTCCCTGGTCCTCTGCCTCTCAGCCCGGGGCTGAGCGTAGACTGCAGCGCTGTTATAGGGGCCTTCTCCAGGGCATCAAGTTTGTTTAAATGAGTAAAACAAAGGGCATGGTGGCTTTATTTTTATTTTATTTTATTTTGAGAGAGAAATTGTCCATCTACTGGTTCACATCCGAAATGGCCACACAAAGCCAGGAGCCAGGAACTCCATCCAGGCTTCTCACATCGGTGATAGGGACCCAAGCACTTGGGCCCTCTTCCACTGCCTTTCCAGACGCGTTAGCAGGGAGCTGGATCGGAAGCACAGCAGCTGGGACTCGAATCAGCGCTCAGATGTGGGATGCCTGCACGGCAAGCAGTTGTTTAGGCCCTGTACCACAACACTGGCCCCTGATTTTTCCCCCATCTTGCTAAAATGTTAGGTTGTAAAAGAAATGGCACGATTGTCAAGGACCTCTGGGGAACATGAATTTACTTTGCCTTTAGCTCTGCTTTGTGGAAAAGTTGGACTAACAGTTCTTGCCATATGATCGTGAAATTACACAGCCATGCAGCTCTTTCCTGCACCGTTCTGTGAGCTGTGTGAAGCAAACTGTGTTTCATTCACCTCTGAGTGTTCCTTAGCCTGGGCCTGGCTCAGCTCTGTCTTAATCCCAGTACTGCTGGTGAATAAACATTAGTGGGGAAAATGCAATGAAAACATAAGTTTATTGGGGGGGAGGGCAAACACTTTAAGATTCATGCAGTGGAAAGCCAAGACACTGGCAAAAAATGTCCTACCATGAAAGACCTCAGTGGGTGAGACCCCAGTGGTAAGAAGTGGCCATCAATATGGAGGAACATTTCTCTAAAGGGAGGAGAGAACTTCCACTTTGCTTATGGCCTTGTCTAAATACTGATGGAGTTTGTGGACTCAAAAGCCTTCCATAGCCTAAGCAGCTGATCTCAAGAGCCTTGGGTGATCACTGACGTCATTCATGAGCGTGTTAATTGTTAAATCAACAACAGGAGTCACTGTGTGCTAACTCCCCATGCAGATCTCTGTCCTCAATGAGTTGTATTATAATTATGTCTAAGTGCCTGCAAAAGATGTATCATTCTTGGGTGCTTCTTTAAAGTTAATTAAGGGGCTGGGGCAGTGAGGTAGCGGGTAAAGCCACCACCTACGGTGCCAGCATTCCATATGGGTGCCAGTTCGAATCCCGGCTGCTCCATTTCCAATCCAGCTCTCTGCTATAGCCTGGGAAAGCAGTAAAAGATGGCCCAGGTTCTTGGGCCCCTGCACCTGTATGAGAAGACCCGGTGGAAGTTCCCGGCTCCTGGCTTCAGATCAGCTTAGCTCTGACCATTGCGGCTAATTGGGGAGTGAAACAGCAGATGGAAGACCTCTCCCTCTTCCTCTCCTCTCTGTGTAACTCTGACTTCTGACTTTTAAATAAATAAATCTTGGCCAGCGCCACGGCTCCCTTGGCTAATCCTCCACCTGCGGCGGCGGCACTCCAGGTTCTAATCCCAGCTGGGGTACCGGATTCTGTCTCCATTGCTCCTCTTCCAATCCAGCTCTCTGCTGTGGCCCAGGAAGGCAGTGGAGGATGGTGCAAGTGCTTGGGCCCTGCACCCGCGTGGGAAACCAGGAGGAAGCACCTGGCTCCTGGCTTAGATCGGCACAGCATGCCGACCGTGGTTGCCCTTTGGGGGGTTAACCAACGGAAAAGGAAAACCTTTCTCTCTCTCTGTCTCTCACTAACTCTGCCTGTCAAATAAATAAATAAATCTTTAAAAAATTAAGTTTCTAAAAAAATTAAAGAAGTGAATTTAACTTCAAGATGCAATGACTTTGAACAGCCTTTGTCTTGACTGTTGAGGAAGATTTTTATTTTTGTTGTTTTTTTTGTGTATGTATGTGCAAATTGTTGAACTCTTTACTTAGTATAAACTTGGTTTTCTGTGTATAAAGTTAATAGAAAATGGATCTTAGTGGAGAATGGGACTGGGAATGGGAGAGAGAGGAGGAGGGGTAGGAGGGTGGATATGGTGGGAAGGATCACTACATTCCTAAAGTTGTACTTATGAAATGCATTAAGTTTGTATTCCTTAAATAAAAGTTTTCTTTGGGGAAAAAAAAAGATTCATGCAGGGTTTTTTTCCCAGAATTCTTAAATAATAAAACAGCATGGTTTGTTTTTTTAATTTGTTTTATTTATTTGGAAAGATGGGGATTGGGAGAGACCTTTACCCACTGGGTCACTCCCCAGATGGCAACACATCCGAGTCTCTGATGTGAATGGCAGGGGGACAGGTGCGTGGGCCATCTTCTACTGCCTTCCACCAACTTTGGAGAACCCCTGAGCTGTTTCTCTGGGTGCCTGTTAGAGTATTTAATCTGTCTCCACCTTGGCTTCCCTAGGCGTCGTGAAGATTGAAAGCAGAGAGAGAGAGAGAGAGAGGAGAGGTGCTGAGCACCGTGCGTCAGCACTGAAGTCCCTGCCCCCGACTCATCGCCTTTCCTCTAAGGTCACATTCTGATTCCTAAACGACAAGCCATGAGATTCTATCATTCCAAACAACTGGAGAAACATCTGGCATCCATGGTCAGGTCTCAGTCACTGCCTGGGGCCTCGGCAACAGCATTTCCCTCCTCCTGAACCTGCAACCTAGTATTAGCACACACCATGCAGTAGCCTGCTCACGTTAGGCCTGGGCTTGCAAGACAGAGATAAGTCAACCGGGAGGTGGGGAAAGGTAACCTCTCTTTAGCAGGTCAGAGCTGCCAGCCCACTTCAAACCTTGTGTCACTCAGGAATCTGATTTGCCCTCCCAACTTCAGAGCCTGACTCGATCCTGGTTCCCGGGACAGCCCTGGGCACGTGGCACGAAATCCTAGCGTGGAGCATGAGCCTACAGTGACTGTGTCTTTCACTCCTCTGGCCTGAGTCCAGAGTAGCTTTGCCAGGAAACAGATGGAGCCTGAACATCAAGGCCGCTGACTTTCCAAGCCCCTTGTGAGTACGAGGAATGACTTGAATAGTAGACTCAGTTGAGCGGTTGTGATTAGGGAACATTTCTATGTAAGCCAGCTTTCGGGATAGCCTGCTTAAAGAGATTTCAGAAGAAAGAGACCCAGAGACCCGTGACTGCAAGCATTTGTGATGATGCAATTTTTAAAGATTTATTTATTTATTTATTTGAAAGTCAGAGTTACACACAGAGAGAAGGAGAGGCAGAGAGAGAGAGAGAGAGAGAGGACTTCCATCCGCTGGTTCACTCCCCAGTTGGCCACAACGGCTGAAGCTGTGCTGATCCGAAGCCAGGAGCCAGGAGCTTCTTCTGAGTGTCCCATGAGGGTACAGACGCCCAAGGAATTGGGCCATCTTCCACTGTTTTTCTAGGCCATAGCAGAGACCTGGATCAGAAGTGGAGCAGCCGGGACTTGAACCGGCATCCATGTGGGATGCTGGCACTGCAGGCAGCGGCTTTATCCGCTGCACCACAGCGCTGGCCCCTGTGATGATGCATTTTTCTGATTCTAAGTGAGAACATACAGTTCATTTTCTTAAACGTGGCACTGTGAAACTTGGCTCCCACATCGGTCAGGCCCTCCTCCCATCGACTCCCGCTTTTCTCCAGTGCCTCCCTCTCTTGCGGACACAGTGGAAGGGGTGTCTGCCGCAGTGAACACATGCAGTGTAGGGTTCCTATCACCACTTGCATTCCTTCTTCCACCCTGGGCATGCTGGATGCCCTGTACCAATCCTGCCACAAGTGCTAGGACCCTCTGGCATTCCCAAATACTCCATTAGAAGGAAAACATAAGCTCTCCAGTAGCTGGCTCCTCCCCTGTACATAAAACAAGTTTTAAATAGTCTCTTTATTTCTATTTTTATGCATCAAATAGGCTTTGAGATAGATTCAGACAAACAAATAACAAATGTGCCAATGGAAAGGTAGTCTGTAGAATTTGCTGGAGTGGGGCCAGTGCAGTAGGTTAAGCCGCCACCTGCTATGCCGGCATCCTGTATTGGGGTGCCCAGTTTGAATCCTGGCTGCTCCATTCCAATCCAACTCCCTGCTAATGAGCCTGGTAAGGCAGCAGAAGATACCTCAAGTATTTGGACCCCATGTAGGAAACCCAGATGGAGTTTCTGGCTCCTGGGTTCAATTTGGCCTAGCCCTGGCCAATGAGGGTATCTGGGGAGTGAACCAGTGGATGGACAGAAGTTCTCTCTCTCTTTCTCTCTCTCTCTCTCTCTGTAACTGACTTTCAAATAAATAAATAAACCCTTAACAAGGAAGAATTTGCTTGAGAAGATGTTTTGAGTAGAGTTTGTTGTGAGAAGGGACCTGGGTTCTCCACGAAGTGATCACAACGATGGCATTCTTGTGGCATCTTAGTCCCAAGTCTCTCCAGTGGATTGCCTAATTGTAGGCAGGGGAGGGGGAAAACCAGAAAAACAAAAAGCAGACTCCAGCACGCACACTGCTCTGGAAAAGGAATTCAGAGTTTTCCCCCGTTTGCTGGATACGTCAACGTACTCTGAATTGTCAATCCTCATAGCTGCTGCTTGGGTGAACAGGTGAGGGAGACAGAGCCATAGCCAGACAATTGTGGAGTAATGTGAAAATGCAGGCATGCTGGGGGTGGCACTGTGGCACAGTGCCAGGGGCACAGAAACCTGCAGTGCATCCCGTATGGGCGCCAGTTCGAGACCTGGCTGCTCCATTTCCGATCCAGCTCTCTGCCATGGCCTGGGAAAGCAGTGGAAGGTGGCCCAAATCCTTGGGCCCCTGAACCCATGTGGGAGACCCAGAGGAAGCTCCTGACTCCTGGCTCTTGGCTTCAGATCAGCCCAGCTCCAACCACTGTGGCCAGTCTGTAACTCTGCCTCTCAAATAAATAAATAAATCTTTAAAAAAATAAAGAAAGAAAAAAATGCGGGCGTGCTGTGGAAATGCCAAGAGGGTCGCTGACCCACAGAGTGGCAGGGACGGTGGCCTGTTAGAAGAAGGTGGGGAGGGCCTTGGGAAGGGAGGCCAGACAGGCTGACTGGGCCTCCCACAAGGGGGTGACTGCAGGCCCTGTGGAGAGAAGATAGAAGCTGTTTGTATATGACACAGGACCACTAAACAGGCAGATTGGTTTTGGAGAGATCCTGAATGGAAGATGGCTTCCCATGTCTGGGGTGGGGGTAGGGATGAGAGTGGGGGTGGGGGAGGGGGGGAACAATATGGAGACGAGGCCATGGGTTAGGAAGCTGGTGAGATTATCCAGAAGGGCAACCCCACGCAGAGGTGTTTGAAGGCAGGAGCCCCGAGAATGGAAAGGAGGAAGCAGACCCGAGACAGACTCAGGAAGTAAACCTGGTGACCTGTGCTAACTGTTGGTTGGCAGGAGCGGTTGGAGGAGGAGACAGACAATAGGATACCGCCCATTTCTGGTTTCAGTGACTGGAGGGTACCTGCAATTCACAGAAGGAAAGAATACGGGAGGGAGGGGCCGGTTGTTGGTTCAGCTTCCTGTATCCTAGTGCCTGGTTCAAATCCTGGCTAGGCTTCTAATGGCAGCTCTTACTCCGGTGCACCCTGGGAGGCAGCAGGTGCTAACCAAGCATGTAGGTCCCTGCCACCCACATGGAAGACCAGACTGTTTCAGAACCCTGACTTCGGTCTGGCCCAGCCCTGGCTGCTGTGGGCATTTAGGGGGTGAACCAGCAGATGGAGGATCTCTCAGTCTCTCTCTGCCTTTCAAATACATTTAAAGAAGAAATATCTGGAAGAGTATAGGAGGAGACACAGGGTAGAGAACTCTCACAGTGCCGACTGCCTATATAGATGCAATTTGGGACAGCAAGGCTGTGGGACTTGTCTTGGAACTGTGCTTCCAATTGTAAGCAACCTGCTTTTTCTGTATTCCATGCTTAGATAGAATGGCATGAGTGAGAAGGGTAGCAGGGGCCGGCACTGTGGCACAGAGGATTAACGCCCTGGCCTGAAGCACTGGCATCCCATATGGACGCCAGTTCTAGTCCCAGCTGCTCCACTTCCGATCCAGCTCTGCTGTGACCTGGGAAAGCAGTAGAAGATGGCCCAAGTCCTTGGACCCCTGCACCCACTTGGGAGACCCGGAAGAAACTCCTGGCTCCTGGCTTCAGATTGGCACAGCTCCAGCCATTGCCGTCATCTGGGGAGTGAACCAGTGGATGGAAGACCTCTTTCTCTGTCTTTACTTCTCTCTAACTCTTTCAAGTAAATAAAAATAAATCTTAAAAAAAAAAGAAGGGTAGCAGATCAAGGGGGCTTCAAGGCCCCCTACCATCCTGAATTCAGCACTGGACATGGTATGAGAATACTTCAAAATGTTCATGAAAAAATGAATTAAAAGATAATGTTATCCTGGTGCAAAAACAATTTGAAATCCAGGCATAGTTTTTTCCAGGAATTTTTTGAAGGCGACCCTCCCCCCACCGTGTCAGTTGAGATTGTTTTGATTGCAAGTGACAGAAACCCAATTTAAACAAATTCCAGGTTATAGGAAAAAATAGGCGGAGGACCTTGGGAATGTCTAGATCCAGGAGGTTGGCTTTGTCATCTCCTGGCTGCAGACAGATGCTGTCCGTGCAGGACAGGATGGACAGCCTGTTGGCCTCATTTCTACAGCTCAGCCTCCAGCGAGAGAAGAGAACATCTCTCTCCAAGCCCCAGGTTTTAAAACAATCTGAGAGGGGCTGGCACTGTGGCATAGAGAGTAAAGCTGCCACCTGCGGTGCCGGCATCCCATATGGGTGCCAGTTCGAGTCCCAGCTGCTCCACTTCCCATCCAGTTCTCTGTTATGGCCTGGGAAAGCAGTAGAAGATTGCCCAAGTCCTTGGGCCCCTGCACCTGTGTGGGAGACCTGGAAGAAGCTCCTGGCTCCTGGCTTCGGACCAGCACAGCTCAGGCCGTTGCAGCCAATTGGGGAGTGAACCAGCGGATGGAAGACCTCTTTCTCTCTCTGTGTGTAACTCTTTCAAATAAATAAATAAATCTTTAAAAAAAAAAAAAAAGAAAAGTGAACAAGTGGCGTGGAGTGGGGCCTCTAGATGGGGCAGTCGGGCAAAACCCTGACAGGTGAGCCTCAGGTTCAGAGCTGTACATGACACTGGAGATGTAGATGTCCCACAGCTCAGCAAAGTAGCTGATGGCCTTGACAAAGTCAATGGCAGAGTATGTTCCATCAGCTCACAACAGACGAACTCGTGACCATTATTCTCAGAGAACCCTTCACATGCATGTTCCAGAGATTTCTCTGGGATCTGATGATGAAGTTCCTAGTTACAAAATGGTTTACAAAAGAAAGCAAATCCCAGCACATAACAAGTGCAATTTGCAATTGTGTGAGTATGCAGACAAGCATGGGGCGTGCTTCCCGGATTGTGGAAAACACCCACGCAAAACACTTGAGCCAGCTGCATACAACCTTGACTTTTTACCATATTCATACAGAGCAGCTTACTTTGTTTTCAAGTGAAAAAGTCACATTTTCAAGTTTTACTTAGTCATCTACTGATTTCCTCTCTTTTTAAAAGAGTTATTTATTTGTTTGAAAGGCAGAGTTACAGAGAGGGCAGGAGAGACAGAGAGAGAGAGAGAGAGAGATCTTCTATCCACTCCCTAAACGGTTCACTTCCTTTTTTGATTTTTGTTGTTGTTGTTGTTGTTTTTTTAAAGGCAGAATGGACAGTGAGAGAGAGAGAGAGATAAAGGTCTTCCTTTGCCATTGGTTCACCCTCCAATGGCCACTGCGCCCTGCACGCTGCAGCCGGCGCACTGCACTGATCTGAAGGCAGGAGCCAGGTGCTTCTCCTGGTCTCCCATGGGGTGCAGGGCCCAAGCACTTGGGCCATCCTCCACTGCACTCCCTGGCCACAGCAGAGAGCTGGCCTGGAAGAGGGGCAACCGGGACAGAATCCGGCGCCCCGACCGGGACTAGAACCCAGTGTGCCGGCGCCACTAGGCGGAGGATTAGCCTGTTGAGCCATGGCGCCGGCCTGGTTCACTTCCTAATGGCCATAACAGCCAGAGCTGGCCCACGCCGAAGCCAGGAGCCAGGAGCTTCTTCTGGGTCTCCCACACAGGTGCAGGGGCCCACACACGTGGGCCATCCTCCACTGCTTTCCCAGGCCATTAACAGGGAGCTGGATCAGCAATGGAGCAGCTGGGACTCCAGCAGGTCCCCATATGGTGTGCCGTGGCTGCAGGCAGCGGCTTAGCCCACTGCACCACAGTGCCAGCCCCTGATTCCTCCCTTCACACGCCAGCAGGTGTTTGCAGATGTCTGCAGCATCTCTTACCCTGGCCCCGAGCCCTCTGAGACCCTTCCTCAGCCTCTCCTCTGCTCTCAGGTCCCATGCCCTTGCTGTGGCAAGATAGTTCCCTTTATCATCTGGAACACCCTACCCCAAACCTTGGTGTGGTCAGTCTCCTGTCATTCAGACCTCAGCTCACAGGTCGCTGCCTCACAGAGTCTTCTCTGACCACCAGATCGAAAGGAGCTCATCAGGATCGATGATGTGGTGCCACCGGCTAAGCTATGGCTTGCAACGCTGGCATCCCGTATTGGAGTGTCAGTTTGAGTCCTAGCTACTCCACTTCCAATCCAGCTTCCTGCTCATGTGCCTGGGAAGGCGGCAGAAAATGGCCCAAGCACCTGGCCCCCTGCCATTCATGTGGAAGACCAAGATGGGAGTTCCTGGCTCCTGGCTTCAGGGCATTTGGGGAGCAAACCCAAATGTTCTTTCTTTCCCTCTCTCTGTTGCTCTTTCAAATAAGTAATGTTTTAAGTAGCTTATCCCTTGCCAGCACATTGCCCTGTTTTATGTTCCCATAGCACTTGCTATCTCAAATTCTATTGATTATGCATTACTTGTTCATTGCCCAACTCTTCCCTGTAAAGTGTAAGCTCTACCAAATCCGGGGACCTCGTCCATGTAGTCATCTTCCACACTGCAGCAGAGCCAAGCCCCTCAGGGAATGCCAATGGCTTGGAAAGCCCTGCAGAGGGTCCCCCAGCGTAGACGGTTTGATTTACGACTTTTCCCTTTTGCCCCTTTACGATGGTTCAAAAGGGATGTGTGTTCAGTAGAGACCACACTTTGGATTTTGAATTTGGGATCTTCCCGGGCCAGCCACACACAATGCAGTCCTCTCTCCTGAAGTCACAAGGGCCAGCAACCGGTGCTCCACTCGTGCTGCGTTGCTAAGCCAGGGTGCTTGGTAGGTTAGGTGCATTCCACGGATTTTCAACTTACGATGGGTTTGTCAGGGTGTGACCCCATTGCATACTGAGGAGCATCGGTGCTGCCCAGGTTGTCTGAATGGCTTCAGTGTATAGGAGTAGAACCCAGGGAGAGATTATTGCACATTGGGATTGTCCCAGGAAAGCCTAAACCAATACTTAAGGCAGTGTTTCCAAACTCGAGCTCCATATTCTGTGCTCACATAAATTAAACAGCTTTGTTGAGGGACCAAGGACTCACACAGCTTGCTTTTGTGCATTGCAGATCTTTAAGGTGAACAGCATATGCAGTTATGGCCCCAAATGTACTGCATTCAGAACCCGTTCTCCATGCATGCCATTATCAATAATGAGTCCAAGTCCAGAGAGCGAGAGAGCAAGAGAGCACTCCCATCTATTTGTTCACTCCCTCTGCAATGGCTGAGACTGGGTTGAGGCTAAAGTTGGAAACCAGGGCACCCGAGTACTTGAACCATCACCTGTTGGCTCTCAGGGTATGCCCCTGGAGTCAGGAGCTGGAGCCAGGCATCGAACCCAGGCACTCCAATGTGGGACGCGAACGTCTCAACCAGCATCTTAACTGCTAAGCCAAATGCCTGCCCCTAGTGCAGTTTGAAATAGTCAAAATATTTCTCCTTAGAACCAATCTGACACGTCAGTTATCCCTCTTGATTTGTGGATACCAGCCCTCCTAAATGCCGCGAGAGCAGAGGGGTTTTTGTTTTGTTTGTATTATATTCACGTTGTATTTGTTTGTTTGTATTATACTCACATCGTATTCTCAGTATCCAGAGCGTTGGATGGCACCTAGTAGGTACTCAATGAGCATTTGTTGAAAGAATAAATGAGCCACTTCCATGTGCCCGCTGGTCCTCAGTGAAGAGTGCAGAAACTCTGGTGCAAATTCTGATTCCTCTGGTTCATCTTTCTGGGCCACTTGTATTATCGATTATCTCTGCTGATTTTCCCAGCGACTTTTTGGCGGAGGAGTTGGGAAAATGAAGTAGGAATGAGAGCCTTGTGTTCCCACTCCACTCTATACTTGGCAATAATAACCAGCACTGGTACTGCAAATTTTCTTCCAGAACATCTTGCATTTGGTTCTCAAAAGATAGAGATCTATAGGCAGATGCTATTACCTCCATTTTCAGGTAGATAAACAGACTTAGAGAGACGCTCCCAACACCACTCAGGTGGTATTAAATAGCCTCCAACTAAGGCCTGGCCTTATCAGGGCAAAGCCCAAGTTGATCCCCAGCACCTGCTGCCTCCCGAGAGGTTTGTGTGTTCGGTGGAATCCACTGTCCCTTTCCAGACCTTGTTCCCACATCTGGAAAAGACCTAGACACCTGTTTAGACCCCTTCCAACTTTTTGGTTTTTTTGTCATCATGAGCTATTTAAAAAAATTGCTGTAAGCTTTAAGAAGCACTAACACAACAAGGTTTTATTTCTGCTGGTAATCTCACAGCATGTTCAAAATCTGAGTCAGGTGCTAAAAATTAAACATTAAGATATTTTGCTCTTTATTTGGAAGGCCTAGAAAAAGAATGCCTTGAAAAAAAATGAATTGGTTTTCCTAAGGATCTTCATTATTTACTAAAAAAAAGGCCACCAGAGATTTCATTCTCAGCTTGCTTGAAAACTAATGATATGGAAAGAAATGCAGCAGCTTTTAAAGAAATGAAGCCATTTAGAGCACAATGACAATAAACAAATCTGAAATATTTGCCCACCAAGTAGGTCAACAAACAAAACTTTCCAAAAATAAGAAGATGCATGGATTTCCAATACATTTTTTTGCCCCAAAATAAATGTATCTTTCAATTCCATGTTCCTTATACTTTAACGTGCACCCCTGTGAGGCAAGGCCTGGTCTGCAGTTCATTATTCATCTGGTAAATCCCCTTTGCATGCAAAAGATCTGCACTATCCCCACATCGCTCCTTGTTTTGTAAACGTGATTCAACCCGCTGTTGAGGACCAGAAAAGGCGTCTTCTCCTGGGATGCTTTGTCTCCAACTTTTATCTGTGGCCATGGAGGAGTAAGCTGCTCCCCATGTCACGTGAAAAAAACTTGACACAGCAAACTCCGCACTTGCACATCCTTTTTGGGGTTTTATTTTGCTAAAAAGTAGAATTCACACAAGCAAAAAAAAAAAAAACATGCAAAAATCTTTTAGCATACACCTCTAATGTGCTACATTCCACTTCTGAAATCTTGGCCAAAAAAAACAAAAAAATCCAAAAAAAAATTCCAAAACAAGAGTGCATGGGTTGAAAAGTTAACATTATAAAAGCTAGATTCCTAACACAGTGCAGCAACAAGTCACCCAGTTGCAAAAAGTTAATGTTTATAAATGCTAAATTCATGTCAACAGTGAGGAGACTTGCAGATCCCAAGCCCTCTCCCCACCTCTGACCACTAAGAACGGGCGTTTGGTGTTGCGGGACTTCAGTGATGTCAACTTAAAGGAGACCACCTTCATCCCGACGACACACCAGACTTAGACACTGAGCGAACCACACTCAAAACTACTTCCTGTTCCTGCTACCTTTCAAATGCTTTGTTTGTTTCTTTAGTAAACAAGAGTCTGGCGGAATCCACTGAGACTGGAAACGCTGATTCGAGAAAGGACTTGGGTGAAGCTACCCTGTGAGATAGCTCGGCTTGCTTTCTAAGGAGCGTGTATTTTTTTTAAAATGATGGTGTGGAGGTGTGTGTGTGTGTGTGTGTGTGCTGGGGGGTGTGGGTTGCGTAACCTTTAAAAAGAGATGTTGGAAACTCTAGGGGATGGTTTTCTTCTTGACTCGAGAGTAGGCTCTGAGCATTTAACAGATTATTTTTGGAGAAAACCCGCATAGAGCCCTTGCGCAGTCTGCAACCTCATCGTGCCCATGTCTTTGACCTTTCCAAAAATCAGAGGCTGCTTCAAGGTGTTTGTGTGCCTCTCCCGACAAACCCCCAGGCAATGCCCTGTGCGTAGCTTTCACTTCCTCAAATGTAAGGAAGGGCCCTGGGGTGGGAACTGTTTATGTCCACCCAGAGCTTCCAGGGGCTTCCTGGGGAAGGCTGGTGGCTTCACATTTGGGGAAAAAAAAAAAAAAGGCAGGCTTCCACGAGGGACACAGCCAGCTGCCTCCTTGTCCACCTAGGTAGGCTGGCAGTCTCCTGGAAGCCACAGTTCTCAGAAATGAAACACAGAGTTCTAATGCATTCCGGTAAAACATTTCAAACGTGCAAAGACCAAAAAAAAAAAAAAAAAAAAATTCCAAAACCGGAGCGAGGAGAGAGCAGCAGTGAGTGGGCAGCGTGGCCAAGTGCTGTGCTCCAATGAGACACCTCCACGTACACGGCCTGCTGCAGCAGTGCTAACAGCGCTTCCAACCAGGATGGCAGCTCGGGCCGCAGGGAGACGCTTACCCACCTCAGATGGGCACCCCTACAGGCAAGGAGCTCGCGCCGGCCCCTCTGTGTGCTCCGACACAGACCGAAATCACTGTGCACGCTTCCAACACACGGGCCAAAATGGTCACCGTGGGGGCTGTCAGTCCATCCTTTCCTTCCAGCAGCTGCCACGGTCGCACATAGACCTGCACAGAGGCCGGCGCGGCCCTGCAGGTTCCGCCCGCTCCTTTGTTCTCGCTCAAGTTGGCAGAAGTCAGGCAGCTCTTTCCTGACCCAGGGTCTGGCACGGTTTGGCCTCTTCTGGCATCATCCCTGTCCGGGACACTGTCTCGCTCTGCTTATCCACGGGCCACTCAGCCTGTCGCGGAGTGGGCGTGGGGTGCTGAGGTGGATGTCACGGGGGAGCAGTCAGAGTGGGGGTGTGTGAAATGCATGCAGGGGACACTCCCGCTCAGGAACCTCTCAAAGCACAACAAAGGCCAAACAGAACCCCGAGCCTTTGGCAAATGTCCTCTCACCCACTGCAAAGCCAGACTAGAGAAAGCCAATTCCACCCTCCCCAGCACAATTCAAGTGGGTGCAAAGCCTCGCGGAGCGGGGGACCGTGGGTATCTCACGCCCAGGGAGTGGGAGCTCCGGTCAGCTGCCCAGCGGACCCCCGAGGACAGCTCTGCGGATGCCTGGGCTCCCTTTCCAACTTCTCCAGTCCGTGCGGGGTCTGAGGTCCAATGCGCAGAGGTCGTTCCGTGACGCCAGTCGGAGAATAACACTTCCTTTTTTGGCGAGGAAAGCCCGATGGGGCTTAGCTAGCAAGCTCTCAGCTATGGCTCTAAAAATACCCTGCAGCCAGGGTTTGGCACTGGGTCCTGTTTGCCAGAGGACCTCTGAGAGAGAGAGAGAGAGAGAGAGAGAGAGAGAGAGAGAGAGAGAGAAACTCCGCAGAACGCTAGGAGTCTCCCACACGCGCTGAGCTGGGTCCCCAGGCAGGGGATGCAGGGAACTGTGGCATCGCTCTGGGAAAGTCGCTTTTAGTTTTTCACTTTTGAGTTCTTGGAATTCTGTCCTACACGTTTGAAGTACAACCCCCGTCTTGGATTAATTGCTAGTTTGGTGGAGAATGTTCATTTGGCTTCTAGTCTGAACTATGCAAATACACGATCTGTGTACAGAAGAGAGGACTTAAATTATACTTCAAAAGGGCTCAATCGCTTCCTCCTTCCCTTTCCCCCAAAAAGAAACATCAGCCTCCGAATCCACGGTTGCCAGCAGCAGGAGCAGCTGCGAGCCTCGCCCGCATGGGACGCCCTCGGCTCCTACACGTTGATGGCGTGAGCATGCTTCTTGCACAGGGGCTTGTCCTTCTTGGAGTAGAAAGGCTGCCCCTCCAGGTTCACGTGGCAGACCTGGGTCAGAGAACAGAGCGGCGTGAGAGGGGCCTTGAGGGTGCACTGTGCCGGGGTGGGGGACGTGAGCGGAGGATTTCAGTCACCCCTTTAAGGAAATGCACTGTCACTCACAGCCAACCCAGAGAAAGGGCAGCGGCCTGTGCTCCCACGACAAATTCTTCTTGTTCTTTCAATTGCAGAGAAAGGTGTGTGTGTATGTGTATAATATATATGTATGTACACACACACACACACACACACACATACACACATATATATATATATATATACAGAGAGAAAGATAGCACTCCCATCTCCTGGTTTACTCCCCCAATGCCCGCAATGGCTGGACTTAGACCAGGTCAAAGCCAGGAGCTGGGAACTCCATCCAGGTCTCCCACATGAGTGGCAGGAACTCAATTACTGGAACCATCCCCTGCTGCCTCCCAGGGTCCACATTAGCAGGAAACTAAAACCAGGAAGGAAGTCGGGACTCAAACCTAGAAACTCCAATATGGGATGTGAATGTGGACAGTGAGAGAGAGAGAGACAGAGAGAAAGGTCTTCCTTTTGCCGTTGGTTCACCCTCCAATGGCTGCGGTGGCCGGCGCACAGCGCTCATCTGATGGCAGGAGCCAGGTGCTAGGGGCAACCGGGACAGAATCCGGCACCCCGACCGAGACTAGAACCTGGTGTGCCGGCGCCACAGGGCGGAGGATTAGCCTGTTGAGCCACGGTGCCAGCCAGGATGTAAATGTCTTAAACTGTGTCTTAACTGCTAAGTCAAATGCCTGCCACCCCCTCCCCATTATAAATTCTTAATGACTAAAGCAGACTATTTAAAAGTTAATACTTCCAAAGAAGAACACAGAATAAAACTCAAATGAATGAATTACACTTGGTGGTATATGTTGAAGATGATTGATCCATGCCATCTAAAATGTCTAAGAAACCAGTGCAAATTCACAAGTCAGCACCCACAGACAGATTAACATCTAAAGAAAGTCTCTTCAGTAAGCTAACAAATAGATCAGAAAAAATTATCCTCACTAATAATTAAAAAATAAATTAAAACGTCCCTGAGATACCACTAGATACTTATAAATCTAGCAAAATGAGTAAGACCAAAAACCTCAATGGCTCAATGGCTTGTCACCTTTAACCTGCCACAATTCAAGCTAAAAAGTGGAAGGAAAAAAAAAAGACATCTATCAAAATTCAGCAATGCCAAAAGGGAATGAGCCTGTGTGTGCACTGCTAGGGTCAGGTGAATCGGGTGTTCTGTAGGGGTTGTGGCCACACTGAACAAGGGTCATCAGATATGCCCATCCTATAACCTCGTAATGCCACTCTGGAAAATTTTATCTTGCAGAAACTACTCCATAGAAGGAGAAAGCAATGTGTGCTCAACATATGAAAATTGGAGCAGGCACCTGTACCCCATATCGGAGTGCCTGGATTCAAGTCCTGGATCCACTTCTGATTTTAGCTCCCTGCTAATGCACACCTTGGGAGGCAGCAGATGACACTCAAGTTCTTGGGTCTCTGCCATTCACATGGGGACCTGGATTGAGTTCCAGGCTCCTGGCTTTGGTCTGGTCCAGCATTGGCTGATGAAGGCATTTGGGGAGTCAATCAGTGGGTGAGAAATCTTTCTCAGTCTCTCTTGCTCTCTCTGCTTTTCAAAGAAAATTACTAAATTTCAAAAAATTTAAAAGGAGGGGCCAGCACTGTGGCACAGAGGGTAAAGTCGCCACCTGCAGTGCCAGCATCCCATATGGGCACTGGTTCACATCCCGGCTGCTCCACTTTCAATGCAACTCTCCGGTATGGCCTAGGAAAGCAGTACGGCCCAAGTTCTTGGGCCTCTGAACCTGTGTGAGAGACCTGGAAGAAGCTCCTTGTTCTTGGCTTTGGATCGGTGCAGCTCCAGCCATTGTGGCCAACTGGGGGGTGAACCAATGGATGGAAGACCTCTCTTTCTCTCCCTCTCTCTGCCTCTCCTTCTCTGTGTGTGTAACTCTTACTTTCAAATAAATAAATAAATCTTTTAAAAAATTTTAAAAGGAAAGAACGCTTCAAAAAATGAAACTGAAAGTTATATCAAATTTCTCTTAAAAGGGAGATGATTAAGTTTTTATGGAGCATTTTCCCAATAGAATGTCACCATGAAAAAGGATAAATCAAATATGGAAAAATCTGTGCAGGAAAATATTATATGAAAAAAGAGACAAAATTATATAACCCCCTGATGACAACCTAAGAATGCAGTTTGAGGCTGGAAACATCTCGAGAAGGAAACTAATATTTCTCTTGTTTAAAAGATTTATTTTATTCATTTGAAAGGCAGACTTATAGAGAAACAAGAAAAGAAAGAGATTTTCCGTCCTCTAGTTCACTCCCCACAACAGCCAAGGCTGGGCCAGGCTGAAGCCAGGAGCCTCCATCCAGGTCTCCTACATGGGTGCAGGGACCCAAGGACTTGAGTCCACTGCCTTCCCAGGTGCATTAGCAGGAAGCTGGATTGGAAGCAGAGCAGCCAGGGCACAAACCGGTGCCCACATGATACTAGTGTAGCAGGTGGCAGATTAACCTGCTGCACCACAATGCTGGCCCAGGGATCTCCTGAGGCCACCGTGGCACAAGCAGAATGCTAGATACTCTCTATTCACAATCTTAAAGACCTTAGAGGGTAGATGTGCCTGTCCCACATTTCACAGTCGAAAAGCTGGATTCAGTCCAGATGTCTTGCTTATATCACAGACGTAGTAACATGCAGAGGTAAGACTCCCTGGCCAGGGGCCGGCACTGTGGCATAGAGGTAAAGCTGCTGCCTGCAGTGCTGGCATCCCATATGGGTGCCGGTTCAAATCCCGGCTGCTCCACTTCCAATCCAGCTCTCTGCTAAGGCCTGGGAAAGCAGAGGAAGATGGCTTGAGTCCTTAGGCCCTTGCACCCACGTGGGAGACCCAGAAGAATCTTCTGGCTCCTAGCTTCGGATGGCCGTTGCGGCCATCTGGGGAGTGAACCAGCAGACGGAAGACCTCTCTCTGCCTCTCTGTAACTCTGCCTTTTAAATAAATAAATAAATCTTTAAAAAAAAAAAAAGAAAGAAGAAGACTGGACTTAACAATTTGCACAGAGGGAGCCCTCTGAGTGTGTTAGACCACCATGAGGGCATATGCACTGTGCTGACATCGGAAGGAGTGGAACAGATGGCGTCCCCACTTTGGGGCAGCAGCGGCGACAGGGAAATCATCCTTCTGAGCTGAGCAGGTGTCAGTGAGCACAGGTTCAGCCCAAGAGAACTGGAAAGGAGAGGGGCACTGCAGGCCCCCTGTGCAAGTCCCCGCTGGTGCAGCTGGGGAGGTCGTACCTGGGAGCCAAAGAGCTGGAAAGGGTCTGAAAACACCGCAGGTGCATGCTGTGACGCTGAGTATGACCAGGTGCTATGGGTGCGTGTGGTTTGTCCCTCAAGGGTCCGTACCCTTGATGCCTGGTCCCCAGCATGGTGACATTGGAAGGTGATGGGACCTTGAAGAGGTGGGGCCTGATGGAAGTCAGGTCAATTAGCAGCCTGACCTCTAAAGAGATTAGGCTGGTTCTTGCTCGGTCTGGCTAGTTCTTGAGAGAGCCTGTTAGAAAAGCCTCGGCCTTGCCCTCCCGGGTCCCTCTCTTGCTTCCTGTCTGGTGACAGTTCCCTCACTCCCCACACATGGGCTCCCTCGATTGCCATCTCTCTTGACGTGATGCAGCCAAGGAAGGACCCCCTGTAGAACCAAGCTGATGCCAGGTCCATGCCTTTGAACCTCCATAACTGTGTCAGATAAACCTCTTTGCTTTGCAAAGCCAGCCTGTCTCTGGCACTTCATTATAGCAATGACAAGCTGAGTGACACAGCAGGCTCTCATGGCGGCGTCGGACTGCCGGTGACAACAGGGAGACAAGTCTGAGAAGGTGGATGCCCAGATCTAACTCGAGGAAGACAGAAAGGAAGCTCTGGAGAGTCGGTCGGCAAAGGGAGGCTGCCCTGGTCTGGGACAGAGCTGGCTGCTTGTGAAAACTTCCGGATGATTCAGACTGGGGAGGGTGATGGGGGACTGAAGGAGGAGAGAGAAGAGCCTCAGAGGTGGCTAACGAATGGGTAGGATGAGGCTGAGGGCAGGGACCCTCAGGGATTCATGTGCAGCATTGTGCCCCAAGGTGCGAGGTGGTTCCAGGTGGAGGAGATGCCAGCCTACCTGATGCAGATAGATAGCAGGCATGATGCAATCCCTCAGGCTCTATGGCCAGGTGGGTGGGTCTGCTGGGCAGTGCTATAGGCCTCCCTCCCCTGACTGGCTCCAGGTCTCTGGAGCTTATTTATGAAATCAGCCGGAACCACCCCAGCTGCAGTGTCTGCCTCTGTGGTCTCTCTCTAGGACGGATGCTGTTGGTACTCAGTCCAATGGAGCTGGCTCCAGGGAGCGGGCCCAGGCTCATCTTTGCCTCTCCCTCTCCACGCAGCACAGCCTTCTCATCCATCTGCCCTTGGACAACAGCTCATCGATGCCTTTGTCTTCCTGGATCTCTGCCAAGTCTCTTGGACCCTTCTAGAAGGTGGGAGACTAGACTTGCAGGCAGTGTCTCAGGATCAGACAAGCCACGGCTTGAATGTGAGGGCCAGAGAATCCTATGCTCTGCCTGGCTGGGCTGTAGCTCTGCAGGGAACAACCCCAAAGCCAGCGTATTTATACCATGCTGGAGGAGAGATACTTCAAGGACCCTAAAAGGCAACCAGAAATCTGTTCAAAGAGCTAGAAAATTGGAGTGTTAAGGGGTTGAATGTGTCCCTCAAAATGCATATGTTGAAGCCCTAACCCCCAGTATCTGCAGCTTTCCCAGCACGGGGACATAGCAGTGACCTACTTGGAAACAGAGTCTTTGTAGATGTAATTAAGATGGAACGTGATGGCTCCTTCATTTATGAGGACCAGTGTCCTCCTAAGAGTAGCACACAGAGGCAGACACGCATGCAGAGAGGGCCAAAGACACAAAGCGGGAGCCAGCACGTGATGACAGGGAATCACGAATCTGCAGGCCGGGAAATGCCAAGGACTGCTGGAGACCACCAGAAGCCAGGAGAGAGAGCAGTGCCCTGGTCAGCACCTTGGTTTAGGGTTCCAGGGCTTCTGAACTGTGGCTTAAGCCATTAGGTCGTCATAGTGACCTTCACAAACCAATGCAGAGAGTGATTACCACGCATCTCACAAATGGTGGGGGGCAGAGGGAAGCGTGGGACCAAAGGCAAGTGGCAGCAGACTCTGTGACTGGGGTTGTCTCATGTTCTAAGTCTCCCATGGATTATTCAAGTTTAAACTGCACAGATGGAGTCAGTGCTTAGCCAGGTGGTTCAGATGCTGGTGTCCAACATAGAGTTTGAGTCCCAGCTCTGACTCCTGACTCCAGCTTCCCGCTAGTGGAGATCCTGGGAGGCAGCAGTGAGGGCTCAAGTAACTGGGTTCCTGCCACTCATGGGGGAAACTTGATGAGCTCCCAGTTCCCGGCTCCAGCCTCAGTCCAGCCCCAGCTGTCGTGGCCTTTGGGGAGTGAACCAGTAGATCGAGGAGCTTCCTCTCTTCCTCTTAAATCAATCGATTGATTTAATTAAAAATATTTTGTACATTCCTGAAAATTATCATGGGCAACTCTGGTTAAAAATAAAGTAGTAGGGGCCAGGCATCTAGGCCAGCTGCTAAGGCCCTGGTTGGAGCATCTGTATCCCATATATGAGTGCCTGGGTTCATGTCCCAGCTCTGTTCCCAATGCCCACAAATACTCAGGTCCCTGCCACCCATGTGGTAGACTTGGATTGAATTCCTAGCTCCCAGCTTCAGTCTAGTCCAGTCCTAAGTGGTGCAAGCATTTGGGGGAACGAACAGTGGATGAGGGTTGTCTCTGTCTCTCAAATAAAGAAGTTAACTGCCGGCGCCGTGGCTCAACAGGCTAATCCTCCGCCTTTCGGCACCGGCACACCAGGTTCTAGTCCCGGTCGGGGCACCGGATTCTGTCCCGGTTGCCCCTCTTCCAGGCCAGCCCTCTGCTGTGGCCCAGGTGTGTAGTGGAGGATGGCCCAGGTGCTTGGGCCCTGCACCCGCATGGGAGACCAGGAAAAAGCACCTAGCACCTGGCTCCTGGCTTTGGATCAGTGTGGTGCGCCGGCCGCAGCGCACCGACCGCGGCAGCCATTGGAGGGTGAACCAACGGCAAAGGAAGACCTTTCTCTCTGTCTCTCTCTCTCACTGTCCACTCTGCCTGTCAAAAAAAAAAAATTAAAAAGAAGTTAACTAACTTAAAAACCCGTAGCTGCACGTGAATTTTCCCAAATACGATTTAGAGATGGGCTTTATCGGGAATGACGATCCCCCTCCAACCCAGAGTCTACGTGTCAGTAGGCTCACTGTTGGGTTCTCGCCACACCCCAGCCCAAAGTCCTCAGCAGGAAAAGGCCAATCTCATGGTGAGAATGACCCAGCTGTTCAGCAGAAAAAATTTGCACCCAGTTAATAGTTAACCTAGGGCTCATTTCCTGACAGCTGTACATCAGCAGCAGGACAACTGAGGAAAATATACTGATACCCAGTCTTACTTTCTAAAGGTTCTATCAAGAGAAACCTTGGGGCTGGCATTGTGGTGCAGGGGGTTAAGCGGCTGCTTGCCATGCCAGCGTCTCATATCAGAGCACAGGTTGGAGTCCCAGCTGCTCTGCTTCTGATTCAGCTCCCTGTTAATGCGCCTGGGAAAAGACGGCCCAAGTGCTTGAGCCCCTGCCACCCAACGTGGGAGACCCTGATGGAGTTTCTGGCTCCTGGTTTCAGTCTGGCCCAGGCCCAGCCATTGTAGCCATTTGGGGAGTGAACCAGTGGATGGAAGATTCTCTGTCTCTTGCTCTTTCTCTGTCACTCTGCCTTTCAAATACATAAATAAAACATTAAAAGAGAGAGAGAGACCTTATACCAGTTAGTGTTCATGGTGAAAATTTGGAGGGAAATCTTTAAATCATTTGTACCTGAAGCAATGTGTAACCACAGGAAGCCACCTGCCCTCCTTGCAAACCAGGCACCACTTGCTGCCCTATCAGGAGCTTTGCTGCTGAGACAAGCTTCTTGGTTTGCCAAATCCTAGAACGTTCTGTTGTCCACAATGAAACGGAAAGCAACAAGGCAACACTGGTTTATAACAGTGATTAGCGGTGAAACTTTGTTTCACGGACATATCAAGGCATCATAGTATTTGCCAGTCCTTAAAAATGATCAGAGGGGTGGGCATTTGGCACAGTGGTAAGATGCCACATGGGAGGCCCACATTCCATATTCGAGTGCCTGGGTTCAAGTCCTAGCTCTGCTTCCCATGCACACTCCCTGCTCATGTGCGCCCTTGGAAGCAGCAGGTGATGGCCCAAGTGCTCGGGTCCCACATGGGAGATCTGAATTGAATCCCCAACACCTGGCTATGGCCTGGTCCAGCCCCATCAGTTACGGGCACTTGGGGAGTAAACCAGCAGATGGGAGATCTCTGTCAAAGAAGTAGACACATTAAAAATCCCTATCAGAGTGCAGGAGTTGTAAGAGATGTCAAGAGTTGGTCATCTTCTCCCTCCCCACCCCCACTCACACCCCCACTCCCTTACTCCCTCCTGCTCCCTCCTCATACCGCACAGATGAAGCAGGTGTCATGCCAGGTATGCCCCAGCGCTTCGATGAACTTGTCACCAGCCTCCACAGGGAAATCACAGCCATGACACTTGGTGCTGAACAGATTGATATAGTCTGCAAAGAAAGGCAGAGTGAGGAGCAGGCTCCCAGGCAGGCAGGGAGGAGCAGCCCAACCACGCAGACCCCAGGCCAGCACAACCCCCCAGGCAAAGGCTGGGGCCCAGTGAGTGAAGCCCAATGAGTGGTTTGGCATCCCACAGACAAAATTCTCTATTATAGGACTGATTTCTCTCCCCCGTTCCCAATCATTTGCCCTGGAGTTAGTCACTCCCTTGTGCTGGTGAAGAAAGAAGGGCTGGGCTCAACCCGGCTAGGTGAAGGAACTGTTCAAAACTAGGCCACGTCGTCTAACTTCTCAGGGCCTCGATGTGCCCGTCTTATCATGAGAATAATTACAGACCCAGACCCACGGAGCAGGTGGAATCGGATAACGTGCCTGAAGTCCTTGGTGCACACCAGCAAGCCCTTTGGCTCCTACTCTGAAAGTCTTCCCAAGGAATGAAAGGACGGAGGGGAACTGTGGTTTGAGTGCCTACTGCTTCTTGGTTAATCCTCACAGCAGCTCTGTGGAGAGAGGATCTGCCCACTGGAAAGACGAGAAAACTCCCTGGGGAGGCTCCATCACTCTAGACAGCAGGAGCAGCGGCAAGCCTGGGGGACTCCGGAGTTCATCTTCTGCCCAGGACTTTATGCTGTCTCCAGCTCCTCATCTACTTGCCACTGAGCTTTGAAAAGCTACACTTGCATCTTGCTTGCTTTTTCCAATGTACGGCTTCTCCTCTTAGCTTATATTGTATTATGACAGAGTACCTAAGTTCTTCACCAGGCACAAGTGCACCACCTCCCCAGAGCTGAGAAAACAGGGTTGACTCCTTCAGGAAGACGCTGTCGGGGTCCGACTTGGTCTGTGCAAGTGTACTAGAGTGCAGTGCACCCCCGCTCACTTCTCTCTCATCGCTCCTGAGCAGTCTCTCTCACACCTGTGCTCTCTTACACTCCATGCCTCTGTATAAACCACCTTCTGGGCTTGGAAAACTCTCCCCACTTTTTCTACCAGGATTTCTGCAGTCTTTTGGGCCCGGCTTCTTTCTGGGGAATCCTCATCCCCCCCACCTCAACCAGGAGAGAAGAGATGGCCTTCCTGAGGGCTTCCCTTTCTTTCCTTCCTCTCTTCCTTCTGCCCATCCTTCCTTCCATCCATTCATACCTCCTTCCTTCCTTCTTTTCTTCCATCCATCCACCCACCTACCCACCCATCCATGCATCCACCCACCCATCCATCCACCCATCCACCCATCCTTCCTTCCATCCATTCATACCTCCTTCCTTCCTTCTTTTCTTCCATCCATTCACCCACACACTCATCCATCCATTGATCCACCCATCATCCACCCATCCACCCATCCATCACCCATCCATCTTTCCTTCCTTCCATTCATCCATCCACCCCATCCACCCACCCACCCATCCACCCATCCATCTTTCCTTCCTTCCACTCACTCATTCATCCACCCACCTACCACCCTGGCTCACTTGCTTGCTCCCTTCTTCCTTTCATCTATCCCCCCAGCCACCCATTCATCAGTATCCACTCCTCCACCCTTCATCTCTTGACTGTTCATGCACATGCTACATGAGAGATTTGCTCAAGGATTTTGAGGGTAGAGGCCCTGTCATGACTGGCACACGTTCAACAGTTCAACACATATTTGACAGGTACAAGATGAATGAGAACAAAGAAATGTTTAAAACAATCTTAGTAAATAGTGATTCCTTCCCCTGCTGGTTTGTTCACAGATTAAAACTTTATAATGGCTTGAATATTTTTCTGGAATGTTTAGTCTCATCCACTGGTTGATCTTTCTGTTTAAACTTGATTCTGTATGATCTGGACAATTGTCACTTTGTTTAAAAGTTGGTAGCACAACCTGCCACCCACGTGGAAGACACAGATGAATTTCTGGCTCCTGGCTTCTGTCTGGCTCAGCCCTGGCTATTGTAGGAACTTGGTGGGGAGTAAATCAGCAGATAAAAGCTTTTTCTCTCTGTCTCTCTCACACTCTGCCTTTCAAATAAATAAACAAGCAAATGTTAAAAAAAAAAAACTGTTAACACAAGTCAGCCCTGATATATGTTTTTAAAGTTGCTATTTTTACTCCATTGATTCTACAAAAGGAGAATGCCTCTGGTGTTGAGTTAAGCCAGTGCGTGGGCTTTTCCCACCAGGAACGTAATCTAGTTCCTTGTTTATTTATTTCTTCCTTTATTTCTCCCTGTAGGTCTTTATAATTTTCTTTGACTAACTCTCTTATGTCCCACGTTGAATAAATACCCTTGTATTTAATGGATTTTATTGCTATTGTAAAAGATTTTCCATCCATCAGGTCACAGACGCTCTGTCTGAAAGAGCGCTCAGTGTTTTTCTGGAGCAATGACTCTCCAACCTTGGACTCCCATGGAGGGTTTCTCAAGACCCAGGTTGCTGACCTCCACACCTGGAGTTTCTGATTCCCTAGTTCTGGGGTGGGGCCTAAAGAGCTGCATGTCTAACCAGTTCTCAGGTGATGTGGATGCTGCTTGTCCTGGGTCCACACTTTCAGAAACGCTTCTCATCGCGAACCTAACTGGGTATCAAAGTCACCCGGGCGGGCAAGATGCCCCTACAAAATTCTGCTTCTATAGATCGAGAATAGGCCTGGGAACTTATCTCCTCTCTCATTTTCAAAGCTCCCTGGGTAATTGAGATGCCCTGGCAGGCTTGGGAACTGCTGGGTGCAGGTCCAGATGTGAGAGGCTGACCCACCTCTCTTATTTGCATGAAGATCTTAGATTAAAACGTCAGCTCATTTCTTGCAGCCAACTTAAGTCTTTCTGAGCCTAGATGCTATCACTCTGGCTCAGTCTGCAGATTTAAAAGGACTCCCTTCTGCACCTTTCATATTAGTGATAAAAATGATACCATACAGGAGCCAGTAACAAATGTTGGCAAGGTGTGGAAAAATTGGAACTCTTGTGTCTTGTTGAAATGAAATGATGTAACCACTATGGAAAATGGTTCAGATATCTTGAAAAGTCAAAAAAACAGAGCCACAAGAAGAGCTAGAAATCCTATTCTGGATATGTACCCATAAGAACTGAAAGCAGGGTCTTAAAGAGATATTTGGGGGGCCGGCGCCATGGCCTAGTGGGTAAAGCCACCGCCTGCAGTGCTGGCATCCCATATGGGCGCTACTTCAAGTCGTGGCTGCTCCACTTCCGATCCATCTCTCTGCTATGGCCTGGAAAAGCGGTGGAAGATGACCCAAGTGCTTGGGCCCCTGCACCCATGTGGGAGACCTGGAAGAAGTTCCTGGCTCCTGGCTTCATATTGGCGCAGCTCTGGCCATTGTGGCCAATTGGGGAGTGAACCAGCGGATGGAAGACCTCTCTCTCTCTCTCTGCCTCTCCTTCTCTCTGTGTGTAACTCTGATTTTCAAGTGAATAGATACATCTTTTTAAAAAATAATCCTTTCTTCTGTATAAATTACCCAATCTCGGCAGTTCTATTAGAGCGACAGAAGGTGGGCTAGGGCAGGGTATCACTAGGCCATCCCCTTCCTGCACTTTCTTACTCAAAATGTCATTTCTGAGAAGCTTGATTGTTTTAGGGGGCGCTTGAGAGAGAGGCAGTGGCAATGTTGGACATCTGTTATTCTTTCATTAAGCCTCAGACACCAACTGTGGCTCATGGTAAGCGATGGGAATTCCACAGTGCTTTTAGCAAATGACTAACAGTAACCTGTGTTGACAGACTAGCACTTTCGTTAATTGCCAATCAACACAATATACTCATAAGACAGTGTTACCTTCTCCCTTTTACGGATACATAAACTGAGGCACGGAGTGACTAAGTGACTTGTTTCAAGTCATTCAATTAACTTTGGAGCTAAAGAGAAAATTCACCAGTATAAGAACCCAAGACATTTCTGTTGTAGTTTACTATATATAAGGAGGAGAAAGTTCTATTTTGTCTTGCTTTTTCCCTGGAGGAAATGGCATGGCTCCTCCTTTCTGATTTTTTTTAGAGATTTATTTATTGAGCCTGGCATTGCGGCACAGCTGGTTAAGCCACCACTTGCGACACCAGCATCTCTTATTGGAACACAGGTTTGAGTTCCAGCTGCTCTGCTTCCAATCCAGCTCCTTGCTAATGTGCCTGGGAAGGCAGAGGATGATGATCCAAGTGGTTGGGTCTCTGCCACCCCTGTGGGAGATCAGGATGGAGTTCCCAACTTCTGGCTTCAGACTGACCCAGCATTGGCTGTTGTGACCATTTGGGGAGTGAACCAGCAGATTTGTTTATTTGAAAGGCAGAATGTCAGGGAGAAAGAGAAAAGAATAGATATTGCATCTACTGGGTCACTCCACAAATGGCAGGGCTGGACCAGGCCGAAGCCAGGATCTAGACACTCCATCCAGGTCTCCCACATGGGTGGCAGAAGCCAAGTACTTGTGCCATCATCTCTGCCTCCAAGGTGCATTAGTAGGAAGTTGGATCCGCAGTGGAGGTGGCACCCAATCCCAGGCATTCTGACATGGACCTAGGATGCAGGCGTCCCAGGCAGTAGCTTAACCCACTGCTCCACAACACTCACTCCTCCGTTCTGAATTTAAAGTAAACTAACCGTGTTTCTCTTTCTGACCTCAACTTCGTTCCCCAGACATGCAAGCTGTCATTCTTCATACTCAGCTGCTCACTTTCCCTCTGCTGATTTCCCCTGTGTTGAAGCTGCCTGGGGCCCTTTCTGAAAGAGGGAGGCTGTGAACACAGGGCTGCGTGAAAGGCCGATGCTCAGCGCCCCCAACTCTCTGAACTGACAGTGATTTACCCCGTAGTATCAGACACCAGCCCATATGGAGGGGTCCAGAGAAACCCTCAATTCAGGGAGTAACAGGAATCTAACATACAGAACCGTGCATTCTGACCAATATAGCAGGAGCAGGGTTGGGGGACTTTCAGGCACAGGCTGCTTTGCACACGTGCTTGCCACGGCTCTGTAAGGCAGGTGCTCGCCAGGAAGGAGCATGAGGTTCAGAGACGTTCAGTAACTCAGGCAGGGCTGCAAAGCCAGCCAGAAGAGGAGCTCGGAATAGGACCTAGGACCGTGGCTTTTCCGAGTAGACCCGGTGGTCTCTGATCAAAATGTTGCAAAAGGTTCCTGGAGCTATTGTAAGATGTTAACTTGTGATCCATGTAAGCCCTAAGCCGGAGATTCTGCCCCCCATCCCAGGAAAGGGACTCAAGGGAGCAGGGGACCTAGTTAACTTCCTGCATGTAACAAAAACAAGAATAAACCCCTCTTCCAGAAACAAAGGGCTTCTGGGCCAAATGGGTGCTGCTGGATCCAGGCAGGGTCCCCCCCATCTCTACCCCCACCCCCGTCACTACAGGGCCTCTGCAAGGCCTCCCTGTTCCTACCTTTCTCGCAGTAGGGCTCCCCGTCTTCCATGTGGAAGAGGCTGTTCCCGAAGGGCTTCTTGCACGCTGCACACACAAAGCAGGTGGTGTGCCATGTTTGCCGCAGGGCGTGCATCACTTCCTGGGGAAAGAGCCTGCGCTCAGGACAGAAAGGAAGGCCTCCCCCTCCAGGCCCTGGCCACCACCTGAGTCTCCCACGGGGCAGCAGACCTGGGGCATGCTGAGAAAAGGCCCCAGGGGGCAGCAGAGGACTGGCCACATGCCAGGTTCCATGCCTTCTCACAAAAGCTGTCATCCCCGGTCCTCCCATAACGGGTGAGAGGTCCAGCTTACTCCTGCCATTTGACCAAAGGGGCACGGAGGGGCAAGGCTGCATTCAGGTGAGTGGTGAGGTCAGGCCCATGAAGCAATAACTCGCTCTGCAGACGTCTCACAAGCCATGTGGTGCAGGCATATAATCATCTCTTGCTTCAAGTTCATTTGATCCCTGGCTCTTTGGAGGCAGAACGACTCCCTTCTAAGGACAAAACCCAAGTTGCTTTCTCTCTGTTCTTGGCCTCCTAATGGGACCTCACAATCCTGGGGGAGGAGGAGAAGCTGGTTGGGGGAGGGGGGCAAAGACGAGGGTCAGAGTCGCTTACCCCCATGATCTTGGCATTGCACTTGGCGCAGAGTGGGGCAAAGAACTGCTCATAACACCGCTCACAGTAAACGTTGTTCTGCTCCTCCACAAAGCACACATCTGCCAGGGAGGTCTTGCAGTAGGCACAGTTGAACTCCTCCGGGTGCCAGGAGCGGCCCATGGCTACGAGGAAAGGGCCCCTGGGGAAGCAGAGGGCAGCGTTGAACAAGGCAGCTCCAAACCCTGGGAGCAGGTATTTCAAGAACCCCAGCAGTGTTCACGCGTAACACCCAGTAACTCTGACTTCGTGACTGTTCAGTGCAGTGCTGTGAGGTTCCGAGAAAGCTCCCTGCAGAAAAGCGTTCCCTGTTGCATCATAGGAAAGAGAACAGGGAAACAAGTCCCACCTGTCCATGGCAGGTGACAGGTGAACATGCAGAGGATTAAGTCACCCCCTGCAACGCTGGCATCCTGTATGAGCACCAGTTCCAACCCCGCTAATGTGCCTGGGAAAGCAGTGGATGACGGCCCAAGCACTTGGGGCCTTGCCACTCATGTGGGAGACCCGGATGGAGTTCTAGGCTCCTGGTTTCAGCTTGGCTCAGCCCTGGCCACTGAAGCCATTTGGGGAGTAAACCAGCAGATGGAAGATCTCTGTCTCTCTACATATAACTCTGCCTTTCAAATGAATAAATCTTAAAAAAGAATGATGCTGATGGCTAACACTGATTACATGTTTATCTGTGCCAGGTACAATACAAGAACTGTGCATTTGTTAATGTGTTTCACCCTCCCAACAACCCTAAGAAGTGGGTGCTATGATGGTGCCCATTTTCAGGCAAGGAAACTGAGACTGCACGGTTAAGTAGCTCATTCAAGGCCACAGGGCTGATAAGTGGGGGACCTGGACACAAACCAGAGTCTAGTTGTAGGTCATGTAGTTGTAGGGATGGTGAGCACATTTTTTGTACCCTTGCTTTTACTTTTCTGAATTTCCTATTTCTTATTTAATGAGGATGTGCTACTTTCATTTTAAATAAACATATTTTCCGTGTACCTATGAGCTCATCACATACACACATACACACACACACACACACACAGTATGCAAACAAGCACTGTCCACGACCGCTGGCTTCTAAGCATGAAGTGACTTGCTTTCATTTCAGTGTGGCCGATACCCACCAAGGCTCTGGGGCCACACAGGCCTATCTCCAAGAAAGACCCAGAAGCCACTCTAAAGGAAAGCTGGGTCAAAACCCATGGTGTCAGCCAGCTTGCAACATGTCCCATAAGCCTCCAGATTCCCAGCACCCGGCCTTAGCCCAAGGGGTAGCTCCTGGCATAGGTACCATGCTGGAGTTTTCCCAACTGACCTCATGGGGCCCTCCCAACCCCGCAGGGACCTGGGCCTCACGTGGGTAGCTTGACCCCTTAAGCTCAGAGAGGTCAGCCCAGACAGTGCCGGAGGGACATGCCTGCAGCTCTCTCCTGAATCCTGTACCTCCCCTCCCTCTCTGCCACGGGCGAGCACCCACACCCCTGCCTTCCCCACGTCACCCAGGACACAGCAGGACATACCGGATGATGCTGTTGCAGTGGCCACAGAGTGGAGTTCGGCTGCTGGCTGGGAAGCGCTCGGCCCTCTGGACGGTGCCCCTGGCGAGAGGGGACACCTGGGGCCCTGCCGGGGTGTAGGCTGGGGCCCCCCGTGGCAGGGTCTGCTTGCTGACGGTGGTGGTGGTCTTGCCAGGGGCGAACTTCTGAGAGAAGCTGTCATCTGTCACCCAGGGGGGCCGGCTGGCAGCTTCCATGGGACCCCCACTGTAGGCCGCTGAGGGTGAAGGGTTATAGTTGGGGGCAGGCGAGGGGGTGTAGGTGGGCGCTGGGGAAGGGGAGTAGGTGGGGGCAGGGGAGGGGGTGTAGGAAGGGGCAGGTGAAGGAGTGTAGGGGGCTGGACTGTAACTGGCTCCTGGCGACGGGCTGTAGGTAGGTGCAGGCACTGCAAGCCAAAAAGACCAGAAGAAAAATGCATCAGAAATCCATACCCCCGACTCTTCCTCCCCCAGATAGAGCTGCAAAGAGCGGTAGGATTCCAGTGTTTCGGGGAGACACGGCCTTGAACTTCTGGGTGTCCAGAGATGGGGAAGAGCAGGTGCAGGCCTGCCCAGGGAGGAAGTGGGCTTGGAGGAGGGGAGGGGAGGCTGGGTGATGTGGCTATACACATCCACGTG
Source organism: Sylvilagus bachmani (assembly GCA_015711505.1). Lineage (NCBI taxonomy): Eukaryota > Metazoa > Chordata > Mammalia > Lagomorpha > Leporidae > Sylvilagus > Sylvilagus bachmani. The sequence goes on from CM027398.1 coordinate 5,597,866, forward strand.
GGCAGGGCTGCCTGCCCGCGGCCTGCAGGAGAGGGGAGTGGTGGGAGTGGGAGTGGATTAGTTTGGCCTTGACTGGAGGACGCTCTGCAGTCGCTCTCTGACCAGTGATTTGTCCCAGAAATGCATTTGCTGGGCCTGGATCTAGGCCAGACGTGGGGACCAAGCAGCTGGCCTCCCACAGCTGGGGTTTCAAGTTCAGGTTTAGCTACCATCACTTTCTTGAAACATACAGATTGACTCGATTTGCATGGGGTTGAGGGCGGTGTGTGTGTGGGGGGGGGGGGTAGTGGTGCAGGTTCCATCTTGGTTTGATCAGGCAGCTAGCCTAGGTGGAGATGCTGCGTCTGGGGGAACCTGCTTCCCCATATCCCCTTGGTGGACACCACAGTGTATTTGAGCGACCGCCCGAGGCTACTGTGGAAGCCAGGGCTTGGTCCCTCCTGCTACTTGAGAGAGGAAGCTCTTTTGTGGATCCCAGCACAGAACGGGTGCTGCAGCTGCTAACCAGAGCCCTCTCAGATCTGGGTCCTCAAAACTCGACTTTCTGAACACTCTGCCGCCTCCCAGTGTGAGGCCAGCTGGGCAGACCCCGCTGCTACCTCGACCCCACTCATCACCCAGCCGGCCTCCTCCTCCATCGCAGCGGGTGCCAGCAGCCCCGCCCCAGCTCACAGTTTGCAAAGGAGCCCTCCTTCTCCCCTCCCTGGGGAAGCACACGGGGCAGCCTCCCACCCCTGCCCCTTAGCCTGGCCTGGGCACGTGGACTGTGCCAAGGCAGCCCCCATGGGCCTTCCTGGGGAGGAAAGCCCTTCTGCAGGGCTCAAGACCGCGGCCCAACCTGCCGTCTCCCTCTGGGTGACCCTTGGTCTGCTGCTCCAACTCTGTACTTTCTGTTCCTAGTTGACTCACGCTTCAGCGCTGGGAATCACGGGTCTGGGGGTGTGAAGGGGAGAAACCCTCCCTAGCCCTGCCCCGGAGCCACCCTAGGCCAGAGGCGAAACCGTCTCCCTTAGGAATCTTCCTTGCACTTACTAAGGGGTGGGCTAGGCACATAATGGGTCATCTGAGTCAGTCCTCACATTATCCCCTTCACCTGTGAGGTCACTGGGGCTCAGAGCCAGGAAGGGGCAGCCTGGGACTCTCAAGCATTCTCTCCAGCTCCCAGCTGCCCCCATGCACCATGTCATCAAGGGGTCACCATCAACAGGAGCCCCCATTCCCCGGCATGGAGCACAGTCACACCAGCTGTATACACTCAGGCAAGTCCTGAGGCAACAATGATTCTTAGGACCTTGCAGGGTTATTATGAGGATGAAGGGGAAATGAGAAACACATAGTGCTGGGGTGAATATTGTGGCACAGCAATTAAAGCCATCACTTGCGACCCCTGCAGCCCATACAGGAGTGCCTGGCTTCCGTCCCAACTTCCCTGGCTTCTCACCCAACTTCGTGCTAATGCACACCCTGGCAGGCGGCAAGCAGATGATGGCCCAAGTACTTGAGTCCCTGCCAGCCATTCCAGAGATCCAGATGGAGTTCCTGGTTCCTAGCCCTGACTCTTTTAAGCATTTGGGGGAGTGAACCAGTGGATGGAAGGTCTCTCTCTCTCTCTCTCTGACTCCTTCTCTGTCATTCTTCCTTTCAAATAAAAACATTTTAAAATTAATATATATACATATATGTGTATATAACATATACATATAATATATAAAGTGCCAATCCTAGTACCTGGCATAATGTGTCACTAAATGTGAGTGGGGTTGGTAAAGCTGCCAGCTCACCCCAGGGCCTGGTGGTCACCAGGTAGACTGTGGGAGAGGGGTGGGATGTGACACCTTTAAGTCAGATAACTCAACACTGATGGAATGTATGACACCCCTGCCCGCCTACAGGGTGTGGTGGGGACTGTCTGGAGTGACATAGTGCGTGCATTTTGTAAAGCTGTGAAACCCCATTTTGAAGTGTCAACGGTTTCACCCTCACTAAGAACCTGGCACAGCTCCCTAGTGCTCAGAGCAGGAGCAGAGGGTCTTAAACTGCTGGGGCAGGGGTAATTCTGGGAACTGAAAGGATTGGGGATAGTGGGAGGTGGCCCAGAACAGCTTCACCCTCCTTGCTACAGATCAAGGGGACTTTTGACGTTTCTCAGTAAGGCGCAGTTCTCCGAAAAAAAAAAAGGATTAAGAACAAACACCCTAATCCTGCGCTGTCTAATCCACAGCCCTTTGTGGCTGCTGAGCTCTTGAAATGCGGTTAGTGCTATGAAGTGTGAAATGCATACCGCACAGTGAAGACTCAGCACCAGACAGGGATATAAAACATCCCATTAGTAATGATTTTACACTGGTCGGACGTGGAAGTGATATTTTGAATAGATTGGGTTAAAGAAAAGAAAAACACATGAAAAGTTCATGTCTGAGCTTTCTTTTGCTTTTTTTTTTTTTTTTGACAGGCAGAGTGGACAGTGAGAGAGAGAGACAGAGAGAAAGGTCTTCCTTTGCCGTTGGTTCACCCTCCAATGGCCACTGCGGCCGGCGCACTGCGCTCATCCGATGGCAGGAGCCAGGTGCTTGGTCTCCCATGGGCCATCCTCCACTGCACTCCCGGGCCACAGCAGAGAGCTGGCCTGGAAGAGGGGCAACCGGGACAGAATCTGGCGCCCCGACCAGGACTAGAACCCGGTGTGCCGGCGCCGCTAGGCGGAGGATTAGCCTATTGAGCCGCAGCGCCAGCCTTTCTTTTGCTTTTAAGAAATATGGCAGGGCTGGCGCCGCGGAGAAGCGGATAAAGCCACCGGCATCCCAAATGCACGAAGGTACCAATCAAGGCTGCTCCACTCCCAGTCCAGCTCCCTGCCAACGGCCTGGGAAAGCAGCAGAGGATGGCCCACTTGCTTGGGGCCTTGCACCCAGTTGGGAGTCCCAGAAGAAGCTTTTGGCTCTGGGCGGGCCTGGCTCCAGCTGTTGCTGCCATTTGAGGAGTGAAACAGATCTCACTCTCTGGGTCTCTGTCACTCTGCCTTTCAAATAAATAATCTTTTTTTTTAAAAAAAATAAAGAATTTTAAAAATATGGCCCCTGGACCATTTCTTTCTAATCAACACGGTGGCTACGGAGCAGCGACAGCCGACACACTTCAGCCCCTCTGCGGGCTTCACCACACCTACTATTTGTAAGCGCATTTCACAGATGTGGAGCTAGGGCCAGCAGAGGCGAAGTGACCACCTCAGAGCCGTCCACAGGGATCTGTAGCTGGAACGGGAGTCCAGGCGGCGGCGCCGGTCCAAGTCTCTGCATAACCACTCCCCGGGCCAGCAGGACAGGCTTGAGGTGGCCCCTTGCAAATCGCTGGCCCTGCCCACCTCGCCTCCCAGGTCCACTCCCCTGCTCTAACACCAAGGTCTGCCAGGGACAGGCCGGAATCCCGGATTGGCCGCTTCCTGGCCCGGCGCTGTACCCGCCCGAGCTGGGCCTTCCCCATCTGGTGAGGCCCGGCCCCCTAGGCCCCCAGCATGGGGACGTGCGAGCCCCTCTCGCGGAGCCCCGGGGCTGTTGCTATTTCTGCGTGAGGGAATGAAGCCCGTCCAAATTAGAAGGCGATATTTCATCTCTAATTAGCAAGTTCAAAAGGCCCCTATCGCACTCGGCGGGCTCGGCAATGTGTAATTAAACAAGGTGATTTCTGACTCACGCCCGGGCCCGGCCCGCGGCCGACGTGGCCGCCCCGCGCGCAGAGGTCCCGCCACCCGCGGCGAGGCTGGCCCGGCCCCCGCGCCGCAGCCGCCGCCCGCCCACCCCTCCCGGGCCCCAGGTGTCGCGGGGAGCGGCCGCCCCGGCCCGGCGCCAGCGATAAGAGCCGTGCCGCGCACGCCACCCTCAGCCCGGAGGAGGCCCCGCGGGGAGCGGCGGCCGGGCGCCCCGGGCCGCGCAGAGGGGACCGTGTCGACTCTGAGGCCGGCGGAGGGGAGGGCGCCGGGCGCACAGCCGGGCGAGGGAGGTGGAGGCAGGCCGCCCCCTTCCCCGCAGGCAGGAATGAGTTAACGTCTGCGCGGCCTGGGAACGGCGCGGAGGCCCGCGGCTCCGGCACGTCTCGCCCGCCTGGGGAGGAGGAGGCCAAAGGCGCAGGGCGGGCGCGGCCGCGCGCCCCCGGAGCAGTGCCGCCCCCTGGCGGGGCCTGCCGAGCACGGCCCGGCGGCACGGGCGGACGCGCCCCGGAAGGGCCTTCCCCGGGCCGGGACGGAAATGAACGGCTGGCGAGGGCGACGAATCCATACCGCTTTCCACCCTCCCTGCCGTGCGCGCGGTCTGCCCTTGGCGCCCGCTGGCACCCGTGCAGGTTTTGCCCTCGCATACCCCAGTCCACAATGCCACCCCCTGCCGCGGAGGTGCAGCCTCCCTGTCCTTGCCCTTGAAGGGCCAGGCACGGTACTTGGAGACTGCGCATTCGCAGAAAGCAGGTGCATGCGTGTATTTGGCAACCCCCAGGTGGGTGTCCCTGGCGTGTCCCCTGCTCCAGCCACTGGGCCTCCCCCTGTGCCTCGGCAGGAGTGCACCTAGGTCCACCCCACGGCTGCTGGGCCAGCTCTCACGCTCAGAGAGACACGCAGAGGTCTTCCCTCTCCCACTGCCCTGGCTGACCTCCGATAGCATGGCCTTTACCCCGTGTAGGTCTGGTGGAGAGGCCACGCGGGTGGTTAGGGCGGGGAACATTCGGGAAATGTGTGTCCTCAATCGGGCTAAACCTAAAACTGCTCCGGGATAGACTGGAACAGTTAGAAATTAGATGCAGGACCCTTTGGAAGGGAATGAAATACTTGTCTCACAGCTAAGTGGAAAATCTGCTGCTTTTTAGAAATCCAAGTTGGCTGTAAAAATAAATAGGAGGGTTCTTGTGAAAGTTTGCTGAAAAATGAAACTAAAAGATAAGTTTATTTGGGCGCAAAAAACTTTTGAAATTAATGCTTAGGAGGCAGCATGGTGGTATAGACTGTGACACTCCTGCCTGTGGAAACTCGCATCCCAAGTGGTGCCAGTTTGAGTCCCAGCTGCTCCACTTCCAGTTCGGCTCCCTGCTAATGGCCTGGGAAAATCAGCAGAAGGTGGCCCAAGACTGCACACATGTGGGAGACCCGGATGAAGCTCCTGGCTCCTGGCTTCAGCCTGGCCCAGACCCAGCCACTGGGGCCATCTGGTGTGTGAACCAGCAGACGGAAAATCTCCCTTTCTGTTCCTCACTCTCTCTAACTGTGCCTTTCAAATAAAATAAATCTTTTTTAAAAAGATTTAATTATTTTATTTGAAAGGCAGAATTACAGAGAGGTAGGAGCAGAGAGAGAGAGAGAGCGCGTACAAGAGGTTTTCCATCCATTGGTTCACTCCCCAGAGGGCTGCAACAGCTGGAGCTGAGCCAATCTGAAGCCAGGAGCCAGGAGCTTCCTTTGGATCTCCCACACAGGTGCAGGGGCCCAAGGACTTGGTCCATCTTCTACTGCTTTCCCAGGCCATAGCAGAGAGCTGGATGGGAAATGGAGCAGCTGAGACTTGAACTGGTGCCCATATGGGATGTTGGCACTGCAGGTGATAGCTTTACCTGCTACACCACAGCACCAGCCCCTACATTTTTTTAAAAAGAAATTTGTGCTAGTGTTTTCAGCATACTGATTTTGCATCAATCTGTAGAAGGCCCCTCGTATATTGAAGTATAATGGCTCACCCATCAGTGGAACGAGAACCAGGGGAGCACTCTGGGTCCCTGTGACACTTTGGCTCCGAGTGTACACAATGCACAGCTCATAGCCCATTTGCAGTTGTCCCCTCTGCAGCTGTGTGTTCCTTGCTGGCAGTTTTCTCCCTCATTCTCTGCGCTAGTGCTGAGCAGTCTCCTCTGTGCCAGGCCGAGTCAAGGGCACATGACAGAGGAACTGCACTACAGCCCTATGCCCTCCTGGCATCCGTCCAGTGCAAAGGAGGGGCTGGGGGGGCTGCAGAGTGAACTCAGGGCCTGAGTGCTGGGAGCCCTGCTGTGGGCCCCAGCTGGAGACCAGGGCCTGCCACCTTCCCCAACCTGGGAAAACACCTGCTGAAGACCCTCAGCTGCCTTGAACACCAGCTGGGAGGGCAGGGTGTTCTGCATGCCAGCCTTGGACTTACCCCTGGGCTCTGCAAAGCAGGCCCAACTTGGCCTACCAAGCAGGGGACATGGGTATGAGTCCTTGTCCCTGTGAGAGAGAGGGTGGCCCAGAGAGACAGAACAGCCAGCCAGTGAGCTCTGCCTATGGTGCCAGGGCTGGCCTGCTTGGGCTTTATCACACCTGTCTTGGGTTATCCCAGCTCAGGCAAAGAAGCCACAGATCAGACAGCTTAGCAGCTTGCCCAGGGTCTTGCTGTGACGTCAGAGGGTGTCCAAACCCCACAGCCTGTTTATCATAGCTGCCTGTAACTCTGGCTTGAGCGAGACCAACTGGGGACAGCAGCGATTTCCCTCTAAACCCTCTCTTGTCTCACCCGGAGTCTGGAAGTCTCCAGCCAGGAGCATCCTCTTCCTAACAGCCAGGAGGCTGCAGCCCCACCTGGCACTGCCCACCTGTCTCCCCAAGGCCAGATGTGGGCTCCCTGGGTTCTGGCTCTCAGCTGGGGGAAGGAGGGCTGCTGAGCCTCGCTCTAAGGACCTCATGACCACCATCCTCTAGGGATCCGCGCTCCCTCCCGCCCGGCGTCTCACCTGGCTGGTAGACAGATGGCCGGATGCTGGCAGTGGTGACGACCCGGGGCTTGGGTGCAGGGGCAGCTGGGCCCTCGTTGTAGCTGGTATGGGTGGCAGGTGCTGGAGAGGCAGCTGCTGTGTGGCCATAGGCAGAGGCCTGGGGCCTGGAACCAAGGGGAGGAGGGAGAGTTACAGCAAGAAGGATGGCCCCAGGGGGCCCCGGGCCAGCAGCCATGACAGGTTGGCTCCCCAGTCTGTGAGGGAGAAAGCTGACCCAGGTGTCCCTGGGGAGGAAAGGCCTGGAGTCTTGGAGGGGAGCAGGTTCTCTTTAGGTGGCTCGTGCACCTGCCCTTGGAGAGAGGGAGGCATGCTACCAGACAGATGCGAGAACACACAGAGAGCCCAGCACCCCCATGGGAGACACTGCCCAGGTGGGGCTGTGGAAGGGTCCAGGGCACAACAGAGAGGGAGGGAGGTGCTCACAGCCACGCTAGGGCTTCAGACCCTCCAGCCTCTTCTGACAGCCTCTTTCTATAGTAACCCCACCAAGTCTCAGGTTTCTAGGCAAGAATGCGCCAGGGAGGGTTCACGGAAAGCCAGGAGGTCTGGCGCACTCTTCCATACCAAATTCCCGCCACCCTCCTCCCACCGATAACTGTCGAGGGGGTATAAAGGAGCCCCTTCCCATTGTGGTCTGGGGACTATGGAAACACAGAGATGGGGGGAAGAAGTGTCCTAGGGGTGGGCATTTGCCCTAGCAGGTAAGATGCCCACACCTTAATCCAACCGCCTGGGTTCCATACCCAGCTCTGGCCCCAGACACCAGCTTCCTGCTAATGTACACCCTGGGAGGCAGTGGTGATGGCTCAAGTAGTTGGCTCCCTGCTGTCCACATGGGAGCATGGGAGATCTGGGTTGAGTTCCTGCACCCCTCAGGAATTTGGGGTGTGGCCCAGCAGATGAGAGCACTCTCTATCCCTTTACCCTGTGTATGTGTGTGTGTGCGTGTGTGTGTGTGTGTGTGTCTGCATCTGCGTCTCCAATAAACCTAAATGTTTTTAAGTGTCTAGTTCATTGGCCTCAGGAAATGTCGTACTTGACCTCTCAGAGAGCAGACAGCTCTGAGAACCCCTGGAGTTCAGTTAACCTTGGCTGACCCAATGTTTCCCAATTTCTTTTGTTTCTGAAACTCCTTCCTTGGTGTAAAATGAACGCACACCTTACAGAACTCAAACCCTTCTGGGTGTGGGACCTGTGGGGCCCTGCTTCCTTCAGATGCCACCGGGGCCACGTGACACCCACACCCAGGACCAATGGGTCATTGGTGGGAGCACGGGAGAAAGGCAGACCTACAAAAAGGAGGGAATTTCCAAAAGTTGGTGGAAAAAAAGTGGAATTAAAGGATAAGTTTGTTTCAGTACAAACAATTGTTAAATGCATACATAACTTTTTGTCATAATATACATTTTCCACCAACTTTTTGAAGACCCCACATACACCGCCTTCCTTCCCAGCCCACGGTTTCCAGCTTCCTGCCTTCTTTCTGTTCATTCCCCATGGGCACTGGGGGAATGAATAGAGTTATAAGATGAGGGTGTGCCTTCCTGTCGGGGACTCTGAGAGTTGGGTGGCTCCAGGATAGGAACCTACCACCAGGCTCCTGAGTGGACACAGGGGGCCTGCGGGGCTGCCCTAGACAAAGCAAAGGTAACACAAGCCCCAGGGAGCCCATCTCCCACACCCGGGGGCCAAACACACTCGCCTTGTCAATTTGCCAAGTTTCTGTTGGAGTGGGGCATTGTCCCGCCTCCCTGGGCCTCCTGCTGTTTTGTGGACAGACCAGTGGAGTAGGGGGCCTCAACAGAAGGGTGTCCTGGGGTGCCCAGTGGGAAGGCCTAGGGTCAGAAGGGTCTGAGCTAACGGTTCTGTCTCAGGGACTGGTTCTGGGAGAGGAGGCAGAGCCTGCAGACATCCGGCAAGAATGCAGAAACCATCCCCTGGTAAAAGACTGGGTGGCCAATTGTCTCTAGTGGGCTCCCTCCAGCTCCAGCTAGAGGAGGGAGGGAGGGAGGGAGGTGCAAAGGGAGGGAGGTAGCTGGGTTCGGGATAGGGCCCCTTGGCCTCTTCGCTCCAGTCCAGTGTCCTCAAGTTCTACACAGGTCCCAGCCCTCACGCCAAGGCAAAGGGGGAGAAGGACTTGACCTGTTGAGGGTGTTCCAAGGGCTATGTGGCAGGCAGGCCAGGACATGGAGCCTGGAGCTGGTGCTGGAGCCTGCCCCAAGCAAGGGTTGGGCCCTACATCTGGTGCACCTCTATCCAAATTGGGCGGTTTCTTTCCACCCAACAACAGCCACATTTCTCAGCCTCTCTGATGTTTCTTCTCTGTGCAGGATAGCAAGGCCCCTGTGTGAAGCAACTTGCTAAATGCCCCCAGGAAACTGGCATAAAACCTGGAGGCCCAGGGCTAAGCTCACCTCTGAGGCTTCAGTTGCACTGGGGAAAGACGGCTGGGCACTCCATGGGTCATTGTGAAGCCTGGGAATGGAAGGGCCGCAGGGAGACCTGCAGGCCACCGCCCGGCTCAGTCCTGCCTCAAGCTGCACCACGGACCCACGCACCCTGACCCAGAGACACACTCTTCCCCAGGCCAACCCTGCAGGCAGGGGAAGCTGGCCTCTGACCCTGAACACCAACTAGATGGTTCTCCGGGAAGCCCAGAAAGAGAGCTGGGCAGGCAGCCCTAGCGGTGCCACCACCTAGCTGCTCCAGAGTGACCTGTAACCTGTCCAGCCTGCCTCGGACTGCCCTGTACCTGCTCCTCACCTTTGGCAGGTACCCTACTTTGGCAGGTATCTGGGAGGGCAGTTGGGATGCAGCCCCTCCAGGTCCTTTTGCCCTTTGCCTGGGCTAGGTGCTTATGCGTGTCTTCTCTATCACGAGCCTGCGTGATAGGTGTTGTGTTAAACATCCTAACAGATGAGGACCCAGGCTTTAGGGAGGTAAGGTCCCTGTCACAAGGAGGTCACAGACAGTGAGGGGCGGAGCAGAGACTGAGTCCCACCACAGCAGGTGCCTTTGGCGCTAACATGCTTCTTCATTGAGAGAAGAAAGTATAGAGGAGGTGGGCAAGTTAGTGGCTGAACTCCAGCGGACCAAACCTGACCTGCCTTCCGTGTCCAGATCAAGGCGCCCTCTTCCACGGAGACACCCATGATTCCCCCAGGGATGACTTTGATTTTCTTTCATCAGATCCAGCAACAAGAACTTTGCATACATTCCCCTTTTTAAATCTAACTCAGTGTGTGTGTGTGTGTGTGTGTGTGTGTGTGTGTATGTGTGTGTATGAGAGAGAGAGAAGGGGTGGGGGAGAGAAACTTTTACCTCTCTCACTGCAGTGTATGCCCCTGGTAGGCAGGGCAAGATCCCAGGACAGGGCCTCTCCTGTCCCCCGTCCTCGCAGCCATGGCTGGCACCTGTGGGCCAGTTACCTTGGACTGTCCGCAGGGCTTGAGGCAGGGGCTGCATGGGCCGCGGCTGCAGCCAGGGGCGGTGAGGCTGTGCTGGGAGAGGCGGCAGCAGGCGGCTGGGCAGAAGCGGGCAGCAGTGGGGTGGCGGCCTGGCTGGTGCACACTGGAGCATGCTCAATGGGGGTGCTGATGAGGCGGACCGAAAAAGACAACAGGTCAAGCGGGCCCTTGAGACCCCACGGGGTCCCAAAACCCTGCGAGGAACCCCCTCTGCACGGAGGCGGCTGAACTTAGCAGAGGCAGGCTGGGCAGTGCAGGCGCCTCCGGGGAGGGGGTGTCCTCCAGGGTCCAGGCCGGAGCTCATCCAGCAGCAGCCCAGGAGGGTAAGCTCAGACCACGGAAGAGCATTCTCCTTCCGGGAGGTGCTTTCCTCTCCCAGAGTTTCTGAGCTTGCTCATGCTTCTTTCTCAGCAAAACACAGCGCAACGGAGCAAGTAGGTTGGATCATCAGCCAGGTGCTCCTGGTTCTGTTTTCCTCTTCCTTTCATCCCCCCACCCCAGCTCAGCCAGGGGCATCCATTGCCTGGGGGGGGGGGGGGATGAAGTAGCAAACAGAGCAGAGGTGAGCATTTGAGTGTCTAGGGCTTAGGCTCTGGAGCTCTGAGAACCTGAACTTGAGACTCGGAAAGACTCAGGGCACTGACACTATATGTGCAAGATGGATAACGGCTACCACACCAGGCAGGTCAAGGTTATCAGAGCTGGAAGGGGACAGTGAGGGGCGTGGGATTCAAGAGAGAGGCAACTGTGTTGTTCTGGGATAAACCCTGGGGAAGCAGCAGGACCCAAGCGTTCTCCATGCCCCCTGGTGAGGGGCCAGTCTTGACACAGCCCAAGGATCCCACACTGCCAGGTGGCCTGGGCACTGTGCAGGGTTTCCCGCACACTCAAGGGCAACATGGACATGGCAATGAACCCTTGCAGACCTGGAAGGCCTTATCATTGAGCACAAGAGAGGTGAGTGCTCTGCCAGTTTAGACCAGCATGTTCGGATGTGGTACCAGTAGACCATGACCGAGAACCAGACGCCCACACACCCCCACCCCCAATGCCTTGGCACTCTGTACACGTAGAGTCCCCTGAACCACTCCAGGAAGACAAGAGCAGCCAGAGCCTGGGTTGAAGGGGTTAGATCTGCTGCCTGTGAAGTGGGGGACAGAGAACAAAAATTAAATTACAGGACAGGAAAGAAATGCAGATACTGGGAGCAGGTGCTGAGCCTCGTCGTCCCACACTGGAGTCCCTGGCTTTGAGTCCAGCTCTGGCTCCTGACTCCAGCTTCCTGCTAGTGCAGACTGTGAGAAGTAGTGGTGATGGCTCAAGTTACTGGGTTCCTGCCACCCATATGGGAGACACCCAGCACCCACCCCAGGCCAGTCCCAGCCTTTGTGGGCATCTGGGGAGGGGACCAGCACACTGGAGCTCTGTCTATCTTACTGTCTTTCAAATAAATAAATGAATACATTTTTAAAAGGAAGTGTACATCCTCTGTCCTTGGATTTGTATCATTTGCAACAACAGCAAGGGGAGAAATGGACCTCCCCGAGGTAGGAGCAGCCTTCCCCTGGGGGTTTCTTTCGTCATCCATTTACTGACCTCCCTAAGCCTGACACTGCCCTGTGAATTTCTCACACCAGCCCTCCGATGTGAGGAGTAAGGACTCCACTTAGCAGATGAGGGAACAGAAACCGAGAGAATTCGATTGCTCAGTGATGTTTCTATGTCCCAGATCTTCTCCCTAGGGACAGCAGGATCTGACTGAGGGTCGTTTTGATTTAAAGCCTTGAAAGAACGAAATCCCTTCTTGTGATCAGCCAAGGAGCTGCTCCCCGCCACCCCTCCTCCCGCCACCGGAAGCTGTGATCCTGATGTTCAGTCACTAGAGCAACAATACTTCCCTGTGCTGAGTGCTGACCCGAGAATAAGCGTCACCCCCTCCTGCATCTGGTCCCTTCCATCTCCCCGGACCACCATCGGTAATCCCGGGGCCTCGCGTCATGCACGAGAACTCTGGGGTCCAGGGAGGTTGCTCTGGCAAAACATCACACAGCTGTCAGGTGGTCCGGAAGGGTTGGAGCCCTCAGCACGACATGGCTCAAATTTCCAGGTGATCACCCGGGATCTCTTGCCAATGCAGCTTCTGGCTGAGGAGGTCTGGGATGTGGCTGAGTCTGCATTTTCCAACAAGCGCTCAGGTGCTGCTGGCCCAGGGACCACGCTGGAGCAGCAAGGTTGCTCCCAAGGTCTGTCCTACAGCCAGGGGAATGTATGCTGGCTGGGAGTTGTTTGCCAAAGCATTGTCCAGCCTCCCTTCTCCGTGCCAGCCAGTGTATGGAAGGAGAAGGCAGGAAACAGATCAAGAGGGCGGGGAAAGACAGAGCTGGAGAAGTGGCAAGGGTGTGGGTTGACGTCCCCGTGGGAGACAGCACTACTGTCCCCCCGGGGTTTATGGGAGCCTTCGGTAATGGGCACGGGCAGTGGCCACATCCTACCCAGGCCTTTCACAACCTAAGGGTCGGAGGGGGAGCCTCCGGCAGGCTGGCTCGCAGACCTGCAGCTGTCACTGGCCCTTCTCTGAAAAGCCAATGCAGCTCCCAAAGCCGTGCTGCAGAGCTGGCTCCTGGCGTCATCAGATCCAGGAAGTCCCAGGCTACACAGGACATGGGTCTCCTTGCCCCGGCTCTCCCTAGCTCTACCTCACTCTGGGCTGGGGGTGGGGTGGGGTGGTGGGGAGGAACTGAGGACATGGCACAGGACAGGGGTGATGCTGGAAGTGTGCTGGTGCCAGTGTTTCGTAGGACAAACAGGACACTGGCCTTGCCTGCCCCTCTTGCTCCGTCCCTCTGCTGTCACCCATCTTACCTGCAGCTCTCCCCAGCCAGAGCTCCAAATTGACCTGGGTTCCAGGGGCTGAAGGTGGAGCTGGATGTGACCTCTAGGAAAAATCATCACGGACCACAGGGCTGGGACAAAAGTCACCACCATGAGTTCAAGGGCATGCACGCAGGAGTCTGCAGCCTGGGGTTCTTGCGGAGCCGCAGTCTAGCAAGGACCACTGTCCCACCGACACCAAGCCGCCAGGGTGTTAGGGAAGGTGGGAGAAGTGTTGAAAGGCGTCCCGAAGAATCTTGAGTTCTTGCCTGAAGTTCTATGAGCTCCCAGAAACCCCCAAAGGGGGCGCCCCGAGAATAAGCCCTGCAGAGAACTGCTAAGGCCCTGGCTTCAGTCTCAAAGACAATGCTCTTGACACCAACACCAGGCTGGTCTAGGATTCTCCAGCTGCTTCCTGCCTTGATCACGACTCACGTAGAATATCTAAGCAAAAGCCCAACCATAACTAGACTCACATGCTCACAGCTGCATGGGCGAGGGGGCGTGGCCACGGACAGACACAGCCCGGCTACCAAGTCCTGTTCCGCTCACCTCCTGCCCTTGCTCTGCCAATGGTGGCCCTTGACTTGGTGGACGCTCTTACTGGTCACAACAGCATTGTGTCTGGAGCAGATAGGGATGACATGGCTGGTGGTTCCGGGGCTCCGGGTTTGTAATCAAGGGCTCAGGTAGGAACTGTTGGGGTGTTGTGACTGCCACTGAGGGGGAGTGGTTGCCATTGTGGGGGTGATGATGCCGCTTGTGTCAGTGACAGTTACAGAGTGTGAAAAAGCTCCCTTGATTGGGCGATGACCCGGTGCCAGGCAGAAGCTGGCTGCGAAACTTCTCACTGCCTCCCACTGGTCTCATTCCATCTTGCAGCCTGAACCGGCTGCTCCTGGGAGCCCTGGCCACCCCACGTGGCAGGAAGGCTGCTGCCCGGCACAACTGCAGGGGCTTGATGATGCTGTGGCCGATGCAGGGGACACCTTGGCGGCTGTAGTGTGAAGATCACCCCGTCACCTTTGCAAGCTGCACTTTGCCTCTAGAATGCACTCAAAATCCCATCTCCAGAACACGACCTCCTCTGCATTCCCTTTGTTCTGGCCAAAATGATTAACTAGGGGTTCTGGAACATTCCTTCTTCTCATCAGTGTCTCTGCACCTTCTGCTGAGAGCACCCGGCCAGCCTTCTCTGTCTGCACACACCCCAAATCCAAACCACTCCTGAAGACCAAACACTCTGACCTCTTCTTCCAGGAAGATGTCTCTCATCCTCCACTCAAGGCCCTCCTGTCTCTGGACCCGACACGATCAACCCTGCATGTGGCCACAGCCACACTCGCCCTCGCTGATTCCTGCAGCACCCACAGCTCCCAAGTGCAACACATGTCCACAGGTGTGCGGTGCTGAATGAGGACATCCATCCTGCTTGCACTGATCCCCAGCCTGGGGCCACCCAAGCCACTGCCCACACGGGGCCTGGGGGAGCTGGGAAGGTACCAGGCAATCAGAAATCAAATAGTCTTTGCAAGAGTGGCTCCAGGGGGCTCCAAGGGGGACAGGGGTCAGAGAGCCCATTAGCTCCTGAATGACTGGCTCGGGTTCTCTGCCAGCCTCAGGCTGCACACTGCCTGGGACCTTTCTCTGCCCCATAACCCATGCTTGGGCCTTATGGGTCCTCAGAAACAGGTCAGCCAAACATGAGTGTGCTGCAGGATGCCTGGAGGAAGGTCGTGGGGTCCCCAACATGGGCCTGGCATCAGACTCTAGGGGCAGCAAGAGGTAGAAGATCAAGATGGACCAGGCTGGCGGGGGTCCTGGGAACCTCAGGGCAGGGGGACAGGAGGGAGTCTTGCTAGCCGACCCTTCCAGGTGCCTGGAGGCAGAGAGAAGGCCAGCACCCGGGCAGCAGGAGTGGGAGAAGGGCTCCAGCCACCTGGCCTCAGAGGAGGCAGGGAGGTCCCGAGGGTTGCACCTCTGTCTGCCTTCAGTGGCTCAGTGGAGTGGTTCTCATGTTCTCAGCCTGGGACTCCACACCATCAGGGAGCAGCCTAATGGAGAGGGGAGCCAGAGCTCACAGCATGGGAGGATGTGAACCTGTTGGCCCAGCTGGGAACTCTGGGGCCGCTGCTGCCCTGACCAGCCCACCTGACTGGTGCTCAGGACAAGTGCAAGGCCACAGGTTGGGGGGCCAAGAGCCAGACCCAGCAGGAGGCCTCCCCAGCCCTCCCAGAGCCCGGACTCCCTCCAGCCCCTGTGCCCCAGGCCAGCCCCCTGCAGTCCCCCAGGGAACTGCCCAGTCATCCAGGTGTGCTAGCCTGAGCCCTTCCCTCACCTCGGGGCCCCGGTTGAGTGTCAGGAGCCCCTTCCTGGTACAGGGCCTTGCCTGGGAGGAGGGGCTTGGCCTGCTGCTGATAGCTGGTGTGGGAGGCAGAATCAGGGCACTTGGGTACCCCCAGCCACACTGCCCACGAGGCTCCAGCATGGATCCTGACCCTCCACCCTCTCCCCGGGTTCACGGCCCAGGCGGGGAGCCCTGGGTGGGGACAGTAGGGGTGAGCCATGCCCCTGCCCCTCCTCTAGCAGAGCCTTCCTCTCTCCAACCCAGACACTTGACCTCCTACCCAGACACTGACCTCACGGCCCCTCTCGGGCGGGACGGACACAGGCACAGCATGACTGGGGCTCGGTGCGGTTCGTTTCAAATCCTCTTTATTTCAGAACAAGCATGCTTTATATGTACAGGAGAGAGCGCTAGGGAGCTGCACACACAGCACAGAGAGGAGGGCGCCCGCCCCATCTCACCACAGCTGGGAGGGGTCTCTGCCTCAACTACCCTGGGCTGCCACTTCCTCTGCAGAGAGCCCAGTGCTGGGTTGCCCGGGGCTCTGCAGGGCAGGGAGGAAGCCCGCAGGGCTAGGGAGTGGGCCTCTTCCCGAGACCTGATCTGTAGGCAGCTCTCTGCAGCATGGCACAAGGCCAGGAGCTGAGGGTACAGGACCTCAGTACAGCCCGTTCCCCTCGATTCTGGGGCGCCACGCCAGCAAACCCCGCCATGTCCTCTCTGGTCTATAGCTAAGGCCTGTGCAGGGGGGGCGGAGGCTTGACTAGTAGGGGTGTGGGTGGGGCGGGTGCAGAGCTGCGTGGGACTTGGCCTCAGCCATCAGCTCCAGGGTGGGCAGAGAGCAGGGAAGCTGGCTCCCCGAGGGGCCCCGGCACAGGCACACATGGTCAGGCATCACCACGGGGCTCACATGCCAGATCTGTGTGGGGGGAGGAAGGGGCCCAGCCCGTCAGGGCCAAGGGGTCCGGGCAGCCTTTTAGCTCTTAACGTTAAGGATTTGGGCTGAAAGGCCATGATGCCAGTTGCGCAATTTGGCAAAACGTGGGCTGTTACGTTCCGTTTCAAACCTCTCCCTGTGGCACAGACAGAGACAGAGAGACAGAAAGCGAGAGAGAAGAGAGGAAGAAAGAGAGGGGTTAGGGGATGTGTCCACTGTTCCCCTGAGTGAGAGCCGGGGCAGGGGCATGGGAGGGAGGAGACCTGGCTCGGAGAAGCTTTGACATCCAGGTGGGCAGGTCTGAGCTGGGGGAAGACCAGAGACCCAGGGACTGGGATGGAGGGGGCTAAGCCCCTGCCCTGGGATGCCAAGGGGATGGGGTACCTGGGGCAGGCTGGGCCCAGACGAGGCTCCCTGGCCTGAGAGGTTGGGGCTGGGCAGGGCTGCTTTGGCTGTGGGTTCTCTAGCATGGTCTCTGTCCCCAGCTGGGCATCAAGAAGAAGGAGCACCCATCCCCTAGGGGGAGGCCTAGTGGGCAGGACCTGTCACCTCCCTGTGCTGCCCTGACCTTGGCCGGGCCTTCTCGGTCCCCAGAAAGAAACCTTCACACAGCACCGATTGCCCCCTGTTCACCCAGGCCTGAGCACTGCCCTGGTGCACACGTGTGCACGCGTGTACACACATACTGTCAAGGCCACTGTCACAGATACAGAGGACTTCCCACCACCTCCCTCCAAGCGGGGCATGGGGGCTCTCGGAGTTCAACGCATGCCTGTTCAGAGATGGCCCAGTATGAAGCAGCAAGCAGTAGCCTAAAACATGGACATGGAGGAGAGAGTGCGGCGGAGAAAGGCCAGTGCCACAGATACCACAACCCTAGGCCCTGCAGGCTGGAGGGAACCCTAACAGCCCCTAGACCCCAGTGTAGAAGGACAGTTAGGGGCCACATCCAGCCACAAACACAGGGCCTTGAACCCATACAGTGCTTAAAACTTGGCTTAAAAATTACTTGCTATATCCATGCCAGAGGATGCTGAACAACCAAGAACTGTGCACGAACCACAGGCTGAGCGTCCCTCATCCAATATGCTCAGGGTCAGAGGTGTCTCAGGGTTCAGACTCCTGGACTTTGCAATGCATGCATATACGTCAGCAGCTGTCCAGGGATGGCACCCGAGTGCAAGCATGAAGCTCCTTTATGTTTCACAGGCACCAGATGCACACAACCTTGGAACGTACTGTAACTGTGTAACTGTGTTTAGTGCCACCCACATTTTGACTGTGACTTGTCACACGAGGGCAGGCATGGGACTTTCTGTTTATAACATTATGACAGCACTCCGAAGGTTTTGCATTTTGGAACATTTAAGATTTTGGATTTTTTTTTTTTTTTTTTTGGATTAAGGATGCTCGACCTGTATGAATACACTCAACAACTTGGATGAATTCCCAAGGAATCGCACTCAATGATTAAAAACCAATTCTGTGGGGCCGGCGCTGTGGCGTAGCAGGTAAAGCCACTGCCTGCAGTGCTGGCATCCCATACGGGTGACGGTTCGAGTCCCGGCTGCTCCACTTCCAGTCCAGCTCTCTGCTATGGCCTGGGAAAGCAGTAGAACATGGCCCAAGTCCTTGGGCCTGCTAACGCAATATTCTGTGTCTTGATTGCTCCCAGGGCACCTTCTCACTATGGTGCTGGGCTGTGGTCTGAAAGACCACAACACGGGGGCAAAGCAGGTACCGGCCTTGGGGAGCCCTCTGCGTTATTTCTTACAATGGCATGTGAGCTGGCAGTGATCTAAAAATCACAATGTTAAATGCGAAAAGGGACTTGAACACCAGCATTAGGTCTTTAAAGATGGGGAGATGAGGTGGTGCTGGTCTTCCTATCTCTGCAGAGTAACGGCCAGCAGGGATCGGTCTACCCCCACCCCCACCCCCGTCCCCACCTTTCCCCCGACAGCAGACTCCTTCACCACTGGGCCTCATGCAGGACTGACAAAAGGCACCCACTGCTCACATATGTGGGAAACACGGGTCTGCTTCAACCTTTCCTTACACCAAGAGATGTCGCCCGAATAGTCAAAAGCCACAGAGAACCTCAGCGGCAGAACCACGAATGCCAGGCATCTTCTTCCCCTGCCACACATCTGCCTCGCTGGGGTCAGGGTGAAGGGGTGGGCACAGTATGAACAAAGGCCCTGGGGCAGGGTCCACACAGCCTTACTACCAAATAACCACGACCACCCCACAGAGACCACCCAGGACACAGGTGCGGCTGATCTTCATCCTAGCAAGCCCTACTGTGGCTGGGTGACAGCTCAGGGACAGGGTTAGGACAGCAGTGAGGAATCCGTGAGTCTAGTGAGCCTGCTGTGCTTGGAGCCGTTTAGCAGTTCCCAGCTAGCCAGAGAAAGGCAGGAGAGAGAGAGAGAGAGACAGAGAAAGAGAGAGCACTCCTGGCACTCTGGCCCTCTGGGTGGGGTGAGGGGTCCTGTTCTCACCATCTGTGGTTTCCAAAATTGCAAGGGTGGCCAAACCCCACCCCGGGGACTGAGAGCGCACAGTAACCTCTGCTCCCGCCTCCTTCTGAGGGCCCCTCTCTGCACTGTGCCGGCACCATGACAGTCAGCCACGGAAGCTCGGCAGCTGGAGCAGGCACAGAGCCAAGTGCCTGCACAAGGGAGGGCGGAGGGCACTGGGGGCACCCAGGGGGCTGCAGGAGGAAGCAGGCAGAGTCAGTGAGCCTAGGCTCCTGGCAGCGCAGCGGAGGCGGGGGTTGCCCCACAGAGGAGGGGCTTGGGAGGGTCTTTGTGTTGCTGCACAGGTCACACCTGCAGGCAGCTGAGCCACAGCGAGAGGGTAGCGGATGTCTGGGCTGCCCACTGCGATCTCGAGGATGGCTACTCCCAAGCAGTGGGATCAACTCGTGCCCTGCCTGGGATGGAGCCAGACTCACCACCATCAGGGCTGCCCAGTGCGAACCTGACCTTCAAAGCCATCAGGACCCCGGATGCCTTCTAAACACCAGAAAGAAGTTGTGCTGAACACTCCGAGACTGGAAGCTCAGCTCTGGGGATGGAGGCCCCATTTGCAACCTGTTACCCCAGGGGAAAGCTGGGAACCACAGCCTCACCTACAGCTTGCCAGACAGCAAGTAGGAGAGTTCAAACCAGCCTCAGGTGCAGGGGTCTTTCTTGGGAAGGCAGCCAAGCCCACGGCTGATGCCTGCACTGGTCAGCCCTGCCCCCACCTCACCTGTAAAGACTGGGTCCCTACAGAGGGGAAGTTGCCTGCGGCTGGCCAGCAGTGGACACCAGAGGCTCAGAGGGAAGCAGGTTCACCAGCAGGAGGCGGGACCCGAGAGGAGGGGAGGGCTGGGAGCCGCCCTGGGACTCTGGGCAGTGGGGAGGGGTCTGCTCAGAGGTGAACCAGAGGAGAATTTGCAGGGTTGGCCTGACACGTGGAAGGACATCTGCCTTGGAGGTCACCTGTGCCCCTGCCTGGTGCAGATCGCCTGACGCTACTCATTCCACATCCCTGCCAACTGCCCTGCCTCGCAGCCACACAGAAGAAGAAGCAGCTTCCCAGAGACTCTGCCCTGGGGGAACTGAGCCTGCCCAAGAGACCCTCTGCCACCTCGCTAAGCTGGGAAGAGAAAGAGGAAGCCTCAGCCACCCTCAGCCAACCCTGGCTCAGCAGGGTCTGGGAATGCCACTTCCAACTGGCAGCGGGCGTGGCCAGAGGTGTGGCTCAGCCCTCCACAGGGCAGCATTCCTGACCAGCCGGGGCCCAGCAAGGGGACAGCATGCTCCTACTCGGTGTCCCTGTGGGTGAGTCGCCACGACCACGGCCACAGTCAGCGCTTCAGGCTTTAACCATGAGCAGAACTGGACTGCGGCACACCCACCCCAGGGCACAGGCTGCCTGGGAAGACAACCCTCCAGAATACAAGCAAGGAGCATGCACGGGAGCAAGGGGCTTCTGCCCGATAACCCTCAGCCCAAAACCCCGCGGGAGGGCGGACACCTGCAGAGGGAAGCTGCCTGGGGCTGACGGAGGAAGCAGGAGGGGTTTCCTCTGGGGCCTCTTTCTAGACATCCCAATAGGGAAAGCCCAAGGCAGCTGGGGAGAGGCGTCGGGATCCCCAACAGAAGGACTGAGCTGCCCCTTGCTTATCTACAGGCCCAGGAGCAGAGGACGGCAGGGGCCGGCCAAGGACAAGGCCGGTGCCCACCCCTGACCCCTCCGCCCTGTGCTCTCCCCCGCATGATGACTTTCAGCTGAGGCCCATTCTGAGGGAGTTGCCTTGTTTGTGACTGTGATTGTCACTGGTCCCCCCCGCCCCTTTCTGACCACACCTGGCCCTTTAGAGGGAAGGAGAGACCACAGGGTGCCAGGGCCTAGAAGCCTTGGGAAAAGAAGGAGGCCCCCTGCTGGCCTCAGGATGGAAGGAACCGGCGGATGTTTGAGCTGCTGGCTGGGGTGGGTGTGTGTGGCGCACATGGAAAACGTGGAAGATATGGAAGACGGCGCAGGCGTAAGAGCTCAGCCAGACTCACAACAGCAAGAGAGCAACTTTTGAGCTGAATCAAACGTCTCTGTGCACTCTGCTTAGACACACACAGGCACCTGGGGGTTAAGCACCATCTCCAGGACTGCAGAGGCCAAGCAGGCCTGGGAGGACCCTAGCTTTAGGTTTGGATGCCCATCCAAAGGGTGGGAGTAAATTGGGTTGGAACACATACAGGTCCAAAAATAGAATCCTCATCAAGTCCAAAGCTGGCCCAAGAGGCCCCCCCTTCTCTGCAGTCCTGCGGTCACTGCAGGCTCAGTAGCAAGTTTCTAAACTTTGGCCCAGTGTGGGACCACGCCTCTGAGCCCCAGCCCATCACACAGTGGCTGCCACAACGTGCACCTGCCCCAAGACCATCCCAGGGAAAGCAGGCACACTGCTGATCGGCTCTCGGAAGCAAACGAACCATCACACTGAGCCCCATGCCTGACCACAGAAGGGCCTCCCGGGTTCCAGTGGGGCAGCACGAGCTGCCAGCAGCCGGCAGGCGAGTGCTGTGACCTCAGCCTGCCAAGGATAAGGGGCGCATGCCCTGCACCAGGCCCAGAGCGCGTCCTGCCTGCAGCAGCTGTGTTGTGCTTCGAGCAAGTCACAGACGTGGTGCCCCAGTGCGGGTGTGGACAGGGGAGTCAGGGGTGAGGTGTTCATGGCCAGCGTGGCCCTCCACGTGCCTGCTTCCAGGTGCCCAGCCTTCAGACTTCCACGGGGGACAGGCGCTGAGACGAGTGGCAGGCGAGCGCTGGCCCGCTGCCCTCACACACAGAGGTGCCCCTGTTCTCAACAGCCTTGAGAAGGCCAAAGCAGCCCTGCCCAGGAACGGAGCTAGGGGAGCCTCATTTCTGCAGCCTGGGCCTGGGGGACACCCTCAGCTCCCGGCATCCACCTCGCTGACCTGGGACAGCTGCCCCCAGCCAGCAGCTGCCCGCACAGCCCTTTGCGGGCCAGGCTTTCCAAATGCATGCACCTGAGAGGTTCTTTTCATGAGCTGTGTGGCCTCGGGGGCTGCCCAGGGAGGGATGGGGTTACAGGGCAAGGCTATGGAGCCCACGTCCAGGCACCTACCTTGACCTTCGCAGAGCTTCCTCGTCGGGGTCTTGCACTGTGGGTAGAAAGCACCTGGTCAGGAGGACTCCCAGGGAGCTTGGGGAAGAAAAGCTGCGGGGGGGCCCTGTGTGCACTGAGTCTCCAGGATTCAGCCAGGCCCTGCGCAGTCACTGCCCCCCAGCCTGTCTACTACAGGAAGGAAAACATGCCTGCTGGGCAGGGGGCTGGGCGGGCGGAGGCGAGAGGAGGTGGTGCAGGGAAAAAGGAGGGAGGTCAGAGCTGCAGCCTGCAGGTCCTCTTATGCCAGCCCTGGGCAGTCACACTGCAAGGTTAGTGCGCCACCCCTGGTTGGAGGCCGGGATTGCAGCAAAGGCTGCCTCCCTGGAGAGGTCTCTCCCGTTCCTGCCCCAGCTGCCAAGCACCCACGCAGGCCAGCTTATCCAGGGCTGTGGTTTCACTCCTGGGCTTCTGCTGGCCCCCGACTGTGGAGTCAGGCCCGGGACGCTCCTGGTCTCCCGGCCTCTCCCTTCCCTGGCCCCTGCCCCTGCACAGCCCCTCACTCACTGAATTCCGTCCCCGTCATCTGGGCCAGGATGCGGAAGGAGCGCGACTGCAGGTTGGAGGAGCGGCGGGCCCATTCGTCAGCCTCGTCCTCCGACTTGTTCTGGTTCTTGAGCACAGCCTGGTACACGGGCGAGGCGCTGTCCACCGCCAGGTCTTTCACAGGAAGGCTCCTGCGATGCGGAAAGCGGCGTGGGCGTGGGCGGGGGACTGGGCGGGCACCCGGCTCTTGCCGCCCCGAGTCCCTCCCCAAGCCCTCCCCCTCCCTAGCACCCATCACGCCTTCAACCCCTGCTAGCCGAGACACTGAGGCCCGAGTGTGGCCTGGGTCCTGGTGCTCAGGGTGGTCACAGCGAGGCAGTGGCTCCTGTCATCCACACAGGGTCGGGAGGAGAGCTTGGATCTCTCCTGTCTGTCCCCCCTCCCCCGCCCCCGCCTCCATTGCTAACTCCAGGACGGAAGAAGCCCTTTGCCTATCCCAGGGACTGGACCCTTTTTAAGGGAGGAGGTAGCAGCTTGGCAAGGACAGAGGTGTCCTCAGGGCCGGTCCACTGCCCTGCTTGCTCCTCTGCCTCCAGATCGGAAGTTGCCAGGGTTGTGCTGCCTGGAAGAGGCGGAGGTGGAGGGGGGGAGCTCCAGGCTCAGCCACAAGAGTGGCGTGAGAATCAAGGCAGCAGTGCTCCTAGCCCCTGGCCTGGGAGGGTGGGGATCTGAAATGGGACCATGGGGAGGCCATTGCCTTCTGCCCAGGGCAGCACCGCCTCCTGGGATGACTTGGTAATCTTCTCCTAGACTCCCGGTCTTGGCACAAGGTGGGTGCTGGAAACTCTTAGCTGAATAAGTGAATTGTACGGCAGAGCCCGAAGGGACCCCAGGGCCCCTCAGGATCAGTGCCTCCCAGCTGAGAGCACCTGCAGGGCAGGCAGGGAGCCACAGCAAGGGTCCAGAGGATGCAGGCCACCCAACCCACCCTCTCAGAGACAGGGAAGCCACAGCATAGGAGCCGCTCTTCCACTGGGGCAAGCTGAGGTCCAGCAGGACGGGTGACACGCTCCAGCTTACGGCAGGTAAGGAGTCTACTGCACTGGAACCCATGGTCCCTTCTCTCAGCCCTCCCCCAGTCACCGGTGCTCAGAAAGACCACTGTGCCCCCTGGGGCTTGCACACAGACTGACTACCTCATGCTAGAGAGACGGCCCAGCCCAGATGTGCCCTAGCCAGAGCCCTCCTGCCACCTCCCCCTGCTGTACCCCACCCAGGTCCTCCCCGATGCTTGTGTCTTCCACTCTCCCTTTCTGGGAGCTGGCAGAGCCAAGACTGGTGGCCTGGGTCTGGCAAGGGGTGGGCTAGAACAGAGGTGGAGAAAGGCGGTGGAGGTGGGGCTGAGCTGCTCCCTCCTTCTCTGTCAGGGCTCTGGTCCCACCCACAGAGTGACAGGTGCCGGCAACCCTGGGCTGGGATAACTGGGAAGGCCAGCAGATCCCACTAGGGGCAGTGTGCAGCTGCCCAGGGAGCGGGAGGGAAGGCGGAGCCATTTCCAGCATCGGAAGGAGCGCCGAGGTGTTTGGGTGAAATGGGCGACAGAGAAGCACAACCGTGTCTCCTGGTTCCGGCTCCTGGTCCGCTAAGAGGAGAGGCAAAGAAGGTGTGTGGATTGAGCCGTGGAGAGGGACAGTGTGGATGCAAGCCCAGGCCCTGCTCTTGGGCCCATCTACACAGGCAGATGGAAGGCATTGGGGTCTCCTGCTCCCTTCCCGGTTCCAGGGGCTCCTGGCTCCTGGGACTCCACATTGCTGGCCGTGCTTCCCGCCCAGCTGTGCCAAGGGCGACTTGTGAGCTGAGGGAATGGTTGTGCCTGTTTAGGCACGGAGGCTGAGGGAGAAGAGACGCAGAGAGGACGGACCAGGTGCTGTTGTCCTGGGGCCCCAGACCAAGGCTGCTCTCGGCTGCAGCTCCCAGCTTGAGATTGTTGCCACAGAAACCACTCAGGGTCCCCCCACAAAACCAAGGTCACGTCTGCTGCTTCCTCCACTGTGTTCGCTGCCTCCTAATCTGTCTCCCTCTTCCACTTCCCACAGGAGCTGCGGCAGGTGCTGGCTCCCACAGACCCACCTGCCAAAGGCTGTGGCCTCCAGGAGGCCCCTTGCCTCCCTGGAGCCCTGAATAGTGGCCCAATGTGGCTTCCAACTACCCTGTCCCAGTGTACACCGGAGGGGAGGAGCACCCTTCTCCTCCAGCATAGCTAGGAGAACACAGAGAGGCGCCCCCAGGCTGAGGCCCAGCAGCCTGAGAGTGTCATTGCTCTGATTCCTGAGGCCATCGTGACATTATCCAGGACACACCCCAAAAGCCAAGTTGGTCCCTGCCTAGGCTAAGGGTGTGTCGTGTGCGTGTGAGGAATACCCGTGCTCAGAGTCGGCGCGCCTGACCACCGGTCATCACGCACATCCCACCAATCCCGCACACCATCCCGCGCGACCAGACAGACGCCGACGACGCCGGGACAGACACCGCGGGGGCTACTTACGCCAGCGGCGACGCCCTGCCCAAGCAGAGCGACACCCAGCCGTGAGTGCGCGTCCATCATGGGATGGCAGAGGCGGCGCGCACAGAGAGCGGGGTTAGGATCAGAAATGAGTTACGGGAGTGGGGCGGGCGCAGGAGGAAGAGAGAGAGAAAAAGAAAAACGGTTAGTGAGGAAGGAACCAGGGCAATGAACGGCAGCCCCCGGGAACGAGTTCCGGCCGGCCGGGAGGGTCGCTCAGCTGCACGGCTGCAGCTCCGCACCGCTGCTTTCACAGGCGGGGAAGGGAGAGCGCATGAGGGAGACGAGAAGCCGTAGATGAATCAGTTCGTTTAAGAGCGCATCATGTTGCAAAAACCATGGGTGACCTCGTGGTGAAACCAAACGCCAGCCGAGTTAGTGAGGAGCAGTCTTCCCAACACTCCCCGGTGCACCTGCCTTTGGTGGCTGCTACGCGTTTAAGAACACGCCAAGGGCACGCACGGGTGGCACACAGATGTTAGCAGGAAATCCCTGCGCGCTCCGGGGCTTAGTCAGCCTGCCGTATTGTTCCCAGTCCACATGAGCTAATAGTTGTTTTTAAACTCACATGGTCGTATTTTATACTTCGAAGGATGGGATTCAATTCATCAGTATCGCCCAGAGCTCTGCAAAGCCCTGAGCCTGGCACATTGAGATGTGCGGCTCCAGGGCGGGTGGCTCCCGCCTCCTGGTGGCCCAGAAGAAGTACTGTTTTCCCAACAGGGCGCCACTGGGCAGCCCCGGACTGGGAGAGCCCAGCAAATTATCCTTAGGCTCTGGGATTTGTATATAATCCCCATCCTTCTCAAAACATCTGTATTCCTAGCTTTGGAGAAAAAAAGTATAGCTGTCATTTTAAGATTTTTTTTTTTGCCATGAGTTACTGGTGATTCTGATCCAGAGATAAGATGATAATCAAGGAGATAATCAGACAGTTCTGTAAGTCACCATTATGACAGTCCCAAGCCAAAAACCAAGAGATGTGTGTGTGTGTAAGAGATGACAGAGACAGGGAGCAGAGATACATAGAGAAGCCAGAGAGAGAGAGAGAAGACAGAGAGTGGTCCCATTGATGTCAGCACTGTTAGCCATTCCATTTGCCAGTGATTTTCAACCAACTCTTTCCCTAGTCATACACAAGAAGACCCCGGCCGCAGTTCACAGGCCAAGTCAGAAACCAGAGGCCAGGTGGCCATCGGCTGGGCCAACTACAACAGTTCCAGCGATGACCCATCTGAGGCACCGCCCCAACCAAGAAGCCTATCACATCTTCCACTCTCCTGGTTGGGAGAGCTCAGCCCCGCCCCCTTCTGCACACCAAGAATGGCTTGGTTATGAGAGGCCCGGGGGTGTCTAGAATGTTCTCTTGTTAAAAGGGAGGCCTGCCGTGCTGGCATCCCATATGGGCGCTGGTTTGAGTCCCGGCTGCTCCACTTCTGATCCAGCTCTCTGCAATGGCCTGGGAAAGCAGCGGAAGATGGTCCAAGTCCTTGGGCTCCTGCACCAATGTGGGAGACCAGGAAGAAACTCCTGGCTACAGATCAGCCCAGCTCTGGCTGTTGCAGCCATCTGGGGAGTGAACCAGCGGATGGAAGACCTCTCTCTCTCGCTCTCTCTCTCTCTCTCTCTCTCTCTCTGCCTCTACCTCCCTCTCTGTAACTCTTCCTTTCAAACAAACAAATTTCTCTTAAAAATAAAAATAAAAATAAAAGAAGGTTGCATGTGTCTCCTTCTATACAAGCCCCTCGGGGAGCCTGGGATATACAGCAGCCATGAAAAGCACTTTGCAGGAGATACTGTAGTATCCAGCTTCTCCTACAGCTGACCGGGAGCTGGTAGGTTCTGAAGACAGGACCCAGGTTCCGCAAGGCCCTGACTCGGGCCTGTGCCCCCAGGATGCCCGAGGCAAGGGAGGAGCGCTGGTCCCGATGGCGCCCAGTGGCCTCTTCGGGCGCGTGCAGGAGGGGAGGCGCTTACCCGCTGAAGTCACTGCCCTGGGCCTGGGCCTGGCCGGCGATGGCATCCATGATGGCATCCTGGGAGTACATGCTGATGGGAGTGTTGTACTGGGCGTGGATGATGGTGGCCTTGCCGCCCAGCCCCTTCACCTCGATGGGTTTGTGGGTGGACAGGGCCGAGTCCTTCAGGGCGCCTGGGTTGAAGCGTTCCTGGTAGTCGGCGCTGGGGGAGGGGCACGTGAGGAGCAGGGTGGGGGAGGGGTGGGGGAGGGGGAGAAGACGGAACAGGTGGTGGTTACACGGGAGGTCAAGGCCAGGGCAGACGGTGGGGGTGTGGAGAGAGATCTCCCAAAGCCAAAGCTCTGGTTCCAAGCAGGCGACCCAAGTCCCTCTCATGCCCGTGGTGGGCCGGCCCGGTCTGATCAGGAGAGTCCTCGGCCCCTCCATAAGGCTTCATGCCTGAGGTCTTTCTGGCCCAGCTCCGCTTTCCCAGCCACTGCACACCTGGCTCAGCCTCAGCCACCTCCAGCGTCAGCAGGTGCTCCAGGCATGGCGAGATCTCCCCACCACACACAGCAGGGGCAGCAGAGACAAACAGAGCTAGGAGAATGGGGACTTGGGGACAGGGGAAGGAGCCGGACCACGTGAGAGGCAGCAACAGCTCAAGCTAAGTCCAGAGCGCCCCAAAGGCAGAAAGCAGCAGCTCCTGCACCCCCCACCCCACCAGGCCCAGCAGCTGAGCGAGGTCCCTCTGGCCAACTCTTGCAGATGCTACGCCACATTTACTTCTTCCTCAGAGCAGGGCTCAGGCCTCCCGGGCCCCCTGAAGTCCAGATGGCTGTGTGGCCCACCAGCCAGTCCCATTCGGGGGAGCACATAGACAAGATCAGCACAGCTTTCGCAGGGGTTCCCTGCAGGACAGCCGAGTCTTCAGGCTTGCGAGGTCCCCAAGGCGCAGCTTGACACTCTTCATCCCCACCCCTCTCTGCACCCCCCCCCCCCCGCCAGCCGGCGGGGCTTAAGCAGCTGCAGCACAAATGAGACCATCAGACGGAGCCTCCCAACCCCAAAAAACTGCCTCCACCCCCTGCTGGAGCTTCACGTACATGCAGGCTCACCCAGGAGCACACAGGCGCCAGCACTCACACATGCACACACGGTCCACGCCAGACAGACACGCATGCCGGGCGAGCACACGGCGCACACACATGCTGTCCTGGATACTAACTTGGCCGGCGAGTTGGCTACCACCTGGGGAGGAGAGAAAGGGCAAAGACAGGGCCGTGAGAGGGGGGTTCCCATGTTGGGGGTGGGGGTCTGAGCACCGGGCCCCTCCTTGGGCTGGCTGTTTCAGAGGCAGAACCACTCGAATTTCACTGGGCAAAGAGAAAGGAGCGAACAAGGCAGGGCTGAGTCAGGAACCCCATGCCCTCGGCATCACTGGAGAAAAGGGTTTTTACACCCGTCTTCCTGGGCGCTCGCGCTGTGTAGACGAATCCCCCCACATAGCTTAACTGTAGACCCCCGAGAAGAAGCTGGGATGTGAGGCAGGATCTGCTGTGGCCACCACTGGCGGGTGACAGCAGCTCTGGGCTCAGCCCTGTCCCACGGGGCCAGCTCGAGAGCTCTGCTCCCCAGCAGGTGTCACCGTGGTGCTGGCGTGGGAGGGGATGTCAGAGTTATGTGGTGTGTGTACAACAGGGTTACCTGTGGTTCCGGACCTGCCTCCTAAGCACAGGGTCAGGGTGGGGGTGGTGCAGTCCTCACTCCTAACAGCACTGTGGACCCCCCAGTGAGAAGGAATGAGGCATCTTGGGGAGAAGTGTGGGTTTGAGACTTGCCAAGGCAGCCCATAGGAGGACCCGGCCCCACTCCTGGAGCCTCCTGGAGCAGGGTCTCTCTGGGGGCCACACGATCTGCATCAGATCTCTGTACATGCAAATCCCCTGTGAGTTGCCAGTGGCCTTGTCCAAAACTGAGAGGGAGAGAATTTTCTGTCTGCAGACCCTGCCGCCTTTCCGGGTCTGTCCACCAGGAGCTGTGGCTGGGGGAGCCTGGGTCCCAGTTGACTTAGTCCTGCACAAGTCGCGGCCAAGCGCCTGGGGAGTCAGGCCAAAACCAAGGGGCTCCCTGCTGTAGGGAGCTTCACCGTCGCCCTGTTGAGCCCCAAGTCCACCACCGTCTCCGAGCTGATAAAATTCCCTCTGTCCTGCCAGGCTCAAAATAGCCACAAGTGGAGCTATATTAGGAACGGGCCAGCACAGAGCTTCCATTTCTTCTCCATTTTTGGCCAGTGCTGACAGCTGCACAGTCAGCTCTTGCCTCCATCCTCCCTCCCCCAACCAGCCCAGTGCCCCCTGCAGAGGGCAGTGTTGGCCTGGTAGGGTGAGGGCTCCCTCTTCGGCCTTGGTTCCTTGTCCTCTGCTCAGCTTCTGCCTGAGAACCCAAGGCTGGGGTGCCTACAGCAGACGCAGCTCAGAGAGGAGCAAGTGCCAGCTCTAAGACTTGCCCAGGTGGCCTGAGAGATGATGCCTTTCCATGCCTACCCCAGAGAGGATGCCTTTGCACCCCATCTGCTCCTCTGCACACCTCCCAGGGGATTCAAGCTGCCCAGGGAGGCAGGGAAGGAGCCAGACAGGACAGAACTCATTCCTGACCCTGCCTCTTCCTAGCATGGTGCCGGGGCAAGTCACCGTCAGCCTCGGCCTGTTTCTTCATTCATAAAATCGAGATGGTGACACCCACTGCCCCGATGAGCAGAGTACAAAGAACGGGACCCTGAGCATGCAGCCCTCAGCATGGATGCACATGCGGCTTAGCCCTGGCCAACTCTGTTGCTGGACATGGCCCCAGAGGAGGCCCTTGGCCTGGCGGAGGCTGCCCCAGGCTCCTGCAGCTCAGAGATGCTGTCCCTTCCTGCCTGCATTGACTGGGATAGCAGCAGGAACTTTTGTTTTTGGCTGAAGCATGCTGGCCTGTCTTAGAGGACACTGTCGGACCTGCTGCTCTGCTCATCAATATTAATCCATACATTCATCGGGCCCCAGGCAGCTCCTAGCCCAGCAAGAGGGCACTGCAGAGTCACAGGAAGTAGAGGAGGGGGGCTGGCCCCTGACTTCCCCAAGCAGGTGGGTAGGTCCTCGTCTCAATGCAAGGCGGGGTTAGTTGTACCCAGGTGCCAGCTTCTGTTTTCCACCTGGAAGATGGAGGCAATAATGTGCTCCTCTGAATTCTCTGAGAGACAAAGCGTGTGGATGGCTGGCTGCCTCCCGGCTGCAGAGAGAGCTCAGCATCACTGCAGGTGGGCCTCCGCAGGAGGGAGGGTATCCCAGTCACCAGAGGCCACCTCCCCAAGCAGGCTGTCCTACCAGCCCACCAAAGGCAGGACAAGGAGACCACCTCTGTTCTGTGGTCTCCTTGTCCTGCCTTTGGTGGGCTGGTAGTCCCCGAACTTTCTGGCCAAAGGCGCTCGAGGAGGACACCCCGCAGGGCACAGACATGGCTCTGCCACCCTGGGTCAGGGAAGCCGCCCAGTGCCAGGGGCCAGCTTCATTCAGGGTCCCAGAGGAAAGCATGGGTGAGCCAGGCGAGCCACAAGGCCCACAGGCAGCAGCAAGCTGGTAGGGCCCAGGCGCCTCCTGCAGCAAGGGCAGAGGGAAGGGCGCTGGGCTCCTGGTTGGACTCCCACACGCGCCAGCTGAGTGAGCCCAGGCGGTGACAACATGGGGGCCCCACGTGGGGCGTGTGTGGCAGCCCAGACTCGTGCTGTCTGCTAATCCCAGGACGCCGACTGAGTCACGCCTCCCCCTGCATGCCAGGGACGTCTGAGCACCAGGCTGCGCTGCCTTCACCCAGGCTGCCCTGCGTCTAGCACCCCCAGATTCTGCCACCGAGCACTTGGGGCAGCTGTGGACAGCAAGAGGAGATAGTAAGTGTGAAAGGCTTGGCGCTCATACACGCTGGCGTGGGGCTCCCTGCCCCAGCCCTCACTGTGAGGCCCAGCTCCGTGTTCGTTGAACTCCTGTCTCCCAACAGTGAGACCCCTGGGCGCTATTTTCCCCCACAGCCCCTTTCTCCTCTGGCTGCTGCTTCCTTGCTTCCCCACCTTGGCCAGGGTCCGTCCTGCACAGCTCAAGCACTCCCTCCTCCAGGAAGCCTTCCCAGACTACTTTCGGCTCCAGAGGAACCCACCCCTCCACCTCTCTAACTCTTCCTTGCTCCTGTATCAGGGCTCCTTGAGGAGTGCCAGCCCAGCAAGCTGTCTCCTTGCCCCGTAGCTCCTAAAGGCAGGCGGTGGTGCTGGCCCATTCTAGGGGGGTGGGAGGGACCTGGTGTGAAAGTTTGGGAAGCCAGAGCGTGCCGCCTGCAGGCCTGGCTCAGCCACTTGGTAGCTGAACAACTGCACCGTGACCGCAGTGTCCCTGAGCGGAACCCTGTGCCAAGTCTGACAGGTCACCCAGGTGGCCGCGTGAAGCAATGCCACAGCCGGCTCCTGGCAGATGGCCTGGCGATGGTGCTGCTGCCAGTCTGCACTGCCTGGTGAGTTTGGGGCTGGCAGGACAGAGACCAGTGCCTCGCTCTGACCATCTGATCAGGATTCCACTGAGCACCAAAGCCCCAGGTGGCCCCAGACCACGCGTGGAGAGCCGCGTGCCCATTACCTACCCTCCTGGGAGTCCAGCACCCGAGGCCTTCCCTCGGAGGCTCATGTGATACAGCTGAGCCATCTCCCTCAGGGTCTCTGCCGAGTACAGGCCAATGGGGTTGTTGTATTGCCTCGGCCGGCGCGAGCCCTGCGCAGCCTGGGCCCCCTCCGAGCTGATCTTGGTGCTCGGGCTGCCCTGTGAAAGGCCAGAGTCCAAGACCTCCGTGTGCGAGAAGAAGGTGGAGGCCTGGGAGAAGGAGGGGCTGAAGGCGCCCCTGAGCTCTGGGGTGCCCGGCGTGCCTGGGGTGCCCGGGCCGGCCCTCGCCTCGGGGCTGCCGTTCGTGTCCAGAGCAGGGTCCTGGCCCGGGGCAGCGCCATGCAGGGGAGAGAGAAGAGAGCGGTTAGAGGCCACACGCATCCTGAGCTTCTGTGTGGACCTGGAACAGACATGTTAGTGCGAGCACCCCGCAGCCCACTACCCGCCGCCTGCAGCCCGCCGCCCCGAGCGCCTGCAGGGAGCTGCGAGGGAAGGGATGTATCTGGAGGAGCAGGGGCCGCCTGTGGCCTGCAGGCTGGCATCCAGTTGGACAGAAGGCGAAGCCTGGACAGAAAGCCAAGCCACTAGTGCTGCCCCCAGGGTGGCCCGGAGAAGAGTCTCTAGGGCTCAGGGTGTAGCGGGAGTCCCTCCATGCTCTGTCTGTTTCCCCTAATCCTAGGAAGAGAAGCCCCCTATGTGGTCCCTGGGCTGGGACAAAGCAGGGTACAGGGGTGGGAGGGGAAGCTGAGGAGGTAGGTGGGCTGGCATTTGGTCCTCTCGGTCGGACCCAGCACTTCTCCCAGCCTGTGCCCAGCCCAACGCCCTGGCAGCCTCTTCTCCCCCTGCCCCATTCAGTCTGTCCCACTGGGTAGATGAGCACCGGCATGCAGTCAGACCAGGAGCACAGACTGGGAGGGAGATGGGGCGAGCCCTTGGGGCCAGGGGCTGCAGCTGCTTAGAGGGGGTTTGGGAAGAGCCCAGGGTACAATGCGGAGAAGTCTGGTGTCAGAGCTGTGCTGTGCCCCAGGCCTGCCTCTAAGGTGGCAGGGGTGTATAGCTGGATAAGTAGAAACAGGAGGGAGAGACCTTAAGCACAGGAGAAACTCTGAGGCTAGCACCCCCGGCAAGCCTGGGAGTTCCTCCTGGGGTGACTGGCTCACGCTGGACCTCTGCTGTGGTCACCCCAGCCCCACCCCCTCAGACAGAAAAGGGTCTGAGGCTTCTGAATGCATGTTGCCCTGCTTGGCCAGGAGACTGTCCCCTCTCCCAAGACTACTGCAGCCCTAGCTGGTTTCCTTTTAGCTCGGGCACGAGACTTGGGGTGGTATCTAGCCCCCAGGCAGGCACCCCCAGACCTAGTGTTTCAAAGGGAGTTTGCACACCTCCCCTGGTGGCCTGTCTCCCTCTCCAGGGTCAGACACCCAGGGACAAGCAGGCCAGGGCTACACTCCAGGAACCACAGCCGAGTGTGGACCCCACCGCCAACAGTCAGCACCTACCTTTTGGTGCGGGATCACCGGCAGAGGAGACTGGACCGGGGGCGCAGCCGTGGAGATGGGAATGGGGCGCTTCGACCTGGAGAAGCCAGAAATGGGACCAGTGAGGACAGACACCCCTGGGTCCAGGGGAGCTCCGGCCTGGGTTGGGTGGGTGAGGGGAGACAAGGGGGTGTCAGGCAGCCAGGTCAGAGGGCCTGAGCAGGCTGGAGAAGTCATGACTCTCGGGCACTTTAATGAGCACCCAGGGACCTCTGCTGTGTCCTTGCCAGGCTGCCTGGACCCAGCTGCCCATGTGCAGGAAGCAGCACCACCCCACCCTCAAGCTGACGTGCAAAGAGGGACAGGGACATCGGCCTCTAGTGCTCAGCAGCAACCTGGTCCTTATCCTTCCTCTGTTCCAGGAGGGTCTTCCTAACCCCCCTGCACAGTTTCAAAGCACAAGACTGGACGCATGCAATGGCTGCACCCCAAGCCCCACTGTTGGCCCCACACAGCCAGCCTCCCCCTACCCCTGCCCCCACCCCCAGAGAGTGACCACCTACTTCTGCAGAGTGAGGCTCAGGTTGTAGCTGGCAGACTTGATCTTGTTTTGGGCCTCCAGGTGGGTCATGGTGTCTGTGTTGACGCCGTCAATGGCCACCACGAGGTCACCCTGGCTGAGCTGGGACTGGGCTGCCTTGCTGCCCGGCGTGATCTGGTTGGGGACAGCAGAAGTGGGGAGAGTGGGCGTAAGGAGAGTGGTCTCTCAGCCAAGAGCCACCAGGCAACATCAAGTCATGAAGTCTTCTGTTCATTGTGGACCACACCAGCTGCTCGCAAGCCAGGCTCCCCTGGCTGGCACTCTGTATCTGACTGCGGCCAGGGGGACCAGCTCCAGCCAGTGGGGTAAGGGCGGAAGTAATGCATGCCCCCTGCAGTCTGCTCGGTGACTGTCTGGGAGAAGAAGAGGACAGCCAAGCCGCTGACTGCAGGGCCTGGATCTTGGAGTCCCTGCCTGGCGGAAAGACGATTAAGGAGCACCCTGTGGGATATTGCATGAATGACAGATAAGCTTTCATGAGCAAGGTGATTGCAACTTGAAGGCTGTGTGTTGTAGGGCTTAGCATATTATCAACGCGCACCCTGCAAGCCCAAAAAAGAGCACCTTCCAGGCCCCAGGAGGGAAGGGAGATGCAGGAGCTAAGACTCAACAGCACCCAGAGACACTGTGAAGCCAGCAGGTGGGATAAATGCAGCCCCACAAAAGCATCCTAGTGCAGGTGCTACTATGGCTGCAAGGGAGCTAGGTCGGCTGGGAAACGGCTCTGTGGCCAGCTCCGCTCTTCCGGGAGAGGGAGTGCAGGTGTGTGGGCCAGAAAAACCCTGTACCCCAATGACATCACAACATCTTGAAAACTGGAGGGTCCCCATCCCCAGTGTGACCACACAGAAGGCCAATGCACCGCCACCTGGAGTGGAGGCGTATCAGGAGGGCTGCATCCCCAAGGACATTATGCACAAGGCCAGCTTCTGCACACCCAGCCCCCAGGGAACAGCACGCTGAACGCCATGTGCCATGCGGCCCATCCACAGTGATAGCATAGGTGACCCGAAATTCCAGAGAGCCTGGTGATATCACCTAAGAAGGCATGGGCCCCCCCCCCGTGACATTAGTAGCCCCACCCCTAAGGGTAAACCATGGCATGTCTAGGAGCCTGTGCTCCACCCATGACATCACATGGAATGCTGTGCACGCCCTTTCCCAGGGACATCGCAGGAAGGAGGAGGCTCCGGAGCACCCGGCCTCCCCAAGGTGTGGCTGCAGGGAGTCCCTTGGCTCTACCTGTCCAGCACGCCCACCAACCAATCCTCCTGGCACCTTCCTGGCTATAACCCAGGGACAAGGCCAGCTCCTAACACTGGCAGAAACTGGATTCAAGGCAAGTCCTGGGGACCATCCTCGAAGGAGCCCAGAGAGGAGCTGGGGACAGTCCCATGCCCCAGGCGCCAAGCCTGGGTGGGCCTCTGGCCAGGCCCTGGCTTTGCAGACTTGGATGGAAGCCTGCCCCCAGGCCCCTCGTGGGGAAATCCCATCCAAACGAGGACACCCTGCGATCCGCAGCCTCCACTCCACTCCCAGATGGGCTCTGCAGGGTGGGCCCTGAGTGGTGTCTGAGTCACCACATCACTGGTCCAAAATCACAAGTCACGGCAGCGAGGCCGGGAGAGCCCTCGCCAACTGCTGTTGACCAGCGTTGGAGCCCTCAGGGCCTGGGCGCCTTTGAAAATCTTGACCACCACATGCCTAGCGTGCCTTTCCCCACCCCCAAATGTGCTGGATCGAGGTAGGGGTGGTAGAAACCAAGGCCCAGCTTGCCAGGAAAGCACTGTTGCATCTGGTTTGCCAAACCCAGCTGGCTCCCAGGGTCCGGAGGAGCTTTTTGAGGATGACTGGGGATTTCTGAATGCAGGAGAGATCTTCAGAAGGTGCATGGGAAATGCACGTGATGAAAAGGCCATGCACAGGTTTCAAAAGTTTGCACCACAAGAAACATCTCTTTTAATTGCACCTGCATGAACTTTTAAAGTACCCTTGTGCTTGCAACCCTTGTCCCCAAATGTATCGTTAGCGACAAGAGTGGGTCACTGCCTTCAAATGTAGCAGATGAAAAAGGTTAAAAAAAAAAATACAACAGCGAAGAAAAGCAAGATGCCCTGCTGTGTAAGTGGAGTCTCCAAGCTAAGCCGAGCAGCCAGCAGTGTTGCAGACGCCTCTGGCTTCCCACGCGAGGCTATGTGACAATCCCTGGCTCTTTATCACATTCTCACACAGAGAAAAAGTGGAAAAAATTCTACAGGCAACACCTGAATATTCACCCACCGCCACGGCCCCATCTTAACATTCCTCTTAACTTCATCACACGGCGGTCCCTCTCCCCCTCCATCAGCCCAGCTTAGCTCTGTGGCATTTCAAAGCGAGTGGCAGGTACCAGAGTGCTCCTTTTCCTGCAGGGATCCCCGACTGTAGCGCGCCCCCTCAGAAGGGCACTCCCCTAGCCAGGACACCCCCAGATGCTTCTAAAGACCTACAAAGATCATCACCCTGAAGCTCTGGGGTGGGCAGCAGCTGCAGACCCCATATAGAAGGGTGCCAAGCAGGATGGGTGTGTCCGTAAAATTGGGATGACAGTGTGAGCAAAATGATATCCAAGAGAGGCCGGGCCAGGTCAGCCAGGTCCAGCCGGGCCTGTCCGACTGTCCCCCCAGGCACCAGACAGTTCACGCTGAAGCTGCCTTGCGTAGGCCTCATCCTCAGGTGTGGGCTGGGGCGATCCTTGCTCCTGGGGGGAGAGCTCAGCCCCTGTGGAACCTGGTCGGCAGCCAAGCAACCCACAGGGAGCCGCCGAGCTGGCTCCAGCCTGCCCCTGGCGCCTGTCTCCCTGCACCTGCGTGTGCTCGTCAAGGCTCAGCTCGCCTGGCCCTTGGCTGCCCTGAGCAGGGCCCAGGAACCCGCAGGGTGGGGGCGGAGGCGGGGTACTCCTGTGTGGGGGCACTCTTCTCTTCTGCTCAGATGTCCTTAGAGAAGGAGGCAGGAATCCTAAGGTGGCCAGGGGCCGTGGATCCCCTTCCCCACCACTGCAGGAGCAGCTTGCCCAGGTGGGGGCGGTCCAGGGGGCACCCTTGCAGCTTGCCTGGAGTCCGGGGCTCAGGAAGTGTAAGGTTGCTCACCCGACCCTCTGTCCTCTCTGCTGACGTCACCCCAGAAAAGGGCCCAAGCGCCTGAATCCTTGGAGGGTTATCTTTCTATCCCCCTTTGGGCATTTAGAACCCTCTTTGGAATGAGTATTTCATTCCTACCCCACTCTCCAATCTTCTCTCCCAACAGCCACCTGTCGGCTGGGATCCTACCCCCAGGCAGAGCCTCGAGAGGCCTTAGGGTGGGGACCCCAGGTCCTGGCTACAGAGCTCCCAAGCACAGGCACTCGGGCTTTGCTGGGCCATGGTTGGTCTAGGGCACCCCCACCCCTACTCCACCAGGACCACAGGGGTGATGGCTGATGCCAAGGCCACCCAGGCGAGCTGAGGAAGGAGGCGGCCGGCGTGGGAGGAGCCAAGCCTCAGCCTGCCCCATGCCCCCCAGCTCCAGGCCAGAGACTGCGCCTTTCTCTCAGGGTTCTTTCCAGGGTTGCATTGTTAAACAGGGTGCTGCCTAAGGAGGCGCAGGGCTGAGACAGGAACAGGGAAGCACAGCTCCTGACCCCAGGGGCTGGCAGAGGCCCGAGCTGGCAGCCACATCCCCAGCTCCGAGCCAGCCTGCTGTCCCAAGGTGGGCCTGGGTGTCCGGGGAGGAGGTGGGGGAAGGTGGTGTCCAGGGTCTAGGGGAACCAAGGCACCGCCAGGATTCAGCACAGCTGTGAGGTTGGCTCCCAGCTCCCTGGCCCCAGGGAGGCAGGCTGGGCTGGAAGCCATGGCTCCCAGCACTCAGAGCTGTCCCGTCTGGTGACGGGCGCTGCTCCTTCCTCCCAGCCCTCCGAGGACCACCCCACGGCATCTGTGAGCCATGCAACTGAATCACCATCAGGCCATGCCTCTGCCTTCCCATCTGGCCTCCCCAGGGGCCCGACCCTGGCCCTCACCTTCTCACTGGAACCTTCTGTCTCCCCACGGCCCCCTCCCCACCAGCCTCTTCTGTGCTCAGAAGGCTTCTCTCTGCCTCATTCGCCCCCAGAGGCTTCTGCTCTGTTCTCTCCTTTCTCTACCTCCAGACGGTGCTGCCTTCTCACACCCAGCCCTCCAGCCGAGGCCTGGGGTCCCTGCTCCCTCCGCTCAGTGACCACGCCCTGCCCTGCCTCTGGGTCCTGACTATGGTCAGAAACCCCTGTGGGCAAAGCCTGCCTCAAGCCTCCTAGGGCAGTTCCCACACAGAGATGGAGCTTGGCTCTGAAGGGGCAGAAAACATGGGTTTAGAAGAGGGAGCCCGGGCAGGGGGCGTTAGCACTGGGGGCAATCAGCGAACTGGGGGGGGGGGGCGCCTCCCAGCCCTGTTGCTCCTCAACTCCCGTAGCCCAGGAAGCCCCAGTGCTGGCCTTTGACCTGCTTAGGGACCTCTGAGGGTTTGGCTCCCTGGGACCCCTGCAGCCTCCCCTATTTCCCCTCCAGAGCCCTGGGTGGGGTCAGTGGCAGCTCTCTGAGTGGTGGGGAGGGCCGGCGGGGGGCCCTCTGGGAAGGCATCCCCTGCTGCCTCTCTGCCCTTGCTTATCTTGCCCTGTTGGATGACCAGCCGGCTGGGAGGAGCCCGGGAGGCGTCCCTGACCTTCAGGGGGCTATAAACAGCTCGGCCTGTCAGCACTGCTAGGCGCTGCCCAAGAAACAGCACGAGGCCTCCCGCGGCTTCAAAATTCCAGGAATTGCCGGCACAGCTACCCCAGAATAGTCTCGACCTGTACCCCTCCCCTTCTCCCTTCCCCAGGGACCCTCTGCACGCTGGGTCTGCACGTACAGTAGCTGGGAGAGCCACTACGGACAGAAACCCAAACCAGCAGGGCAGGGTGCAGGGCACCCTGGGGGTGGAGGCCCCATCTCTCCCAGCAGCCAGGGGTAAAGGCTTCCCACCAAGTTGCTCGTAGAAAGCAACTGTCCCCACGGCCAGGTGAGCCGCCTTTTCTCAGGTGACACAGCCAGCGGGGCAGAGGCACACACGCACGTGCTGCTTCCATGGACTCCGGGAGCTGCTCCCGCCCCTCCCCCACTTCCTGGAGAACTGGCGTGCGGGGTGGGGGGGTGCGGCACAGCTCATGTTGCAGGCCCACACACCTGTCTGGGTTAAATAAAGGCATTCCCCTCCACCCTCTGAGTCCCCCTTTCCTTTGGGTCCTCAGACTGAGACCCCCTCTGGACAGAGGCTGCCTCCTGGCCCAGGGTGAGGCCGTGGCACCTGTGGGCAGAGTAGGGTAGAGGTGGGGTTCTCCCGTTCTGCCTGCAGGTGTCTGAGAGGAGGAGAAGCAGTTGTACCTGCAGCTGAACCGGGCCGGGCTTCTCCCAGCCTGAGTCAGAGGGGCGAGGGCAGGCATAGGCATTAGGGGTCACCAGGATTCCACCCAGAGCTGTCTCTGGCCTATGAGGGAGAGGGAGTTTGGGCACCTGGGTGAGAAGAGAATCCTGGCTCAGGGGGTACAAGTCCCCCAGCTGGGAAGCAGTAGGGTCTGCCTTTGCTAGCTGCTCCCCTCAGCACCATATACCCCGGTGCCCTGAGGCAAAGACTTCGGCCAGGATGCCCAAGCAGTGTCCACTGGCCCGTGGTGGGAAGCAGGTCATGGCTGGGATGGGATGCGGTTCCCCTGAAGAGCTCTGTGACAGGGGGACAGAAGAAACTTGCCCCAGAGGGAAACACCACCGCCAGAGAGGCTGGCAGGGCCGTGTGTCTATGGAGCCTGCCTGGTCTGGAGCAACAGAGCCCAGGATGCCAGCGCCCAGCATATCAGTGGCCCACCAGTGGCATCTGTCAAAGGGCCCTGGATCCAGGGGAGGGCTCCAGCGGCCAGTCCAGCCCGCTCCGTGGCTTCGGTGATTTGGAGCATGCCCTGAAGGAAGTCATCATACCCATCCCCGCTCCCCTCCCCCGCCCTGCCCTCCCCAAGATGTGGCTTCTATTTTTAAAAGTGCCCCAGGCCTGGGCTCCAATGCATCCCCACACACTCCCTCCCCGCGGCGAGGACATTTTCCTGCCTACTGACTCCATGCTGCCATTTAAGCCCCTGGGCTGCCAGGGCCAGGTGGTACATAGACCCTGGGTGAGGTCATTGGCTATCCTGAGTGCCACTGAGCCCAGGGCTATTCTGTACCCACAGCTTGGGGCAGACAGCACACGTAGGAGGCTCCAGGGTGGTGGGTTTGGGGGACATGTGGGGTCACAATTGGGCAGGGGACGCCCCATCACGTTCCAGGAGGAGACGTGCACCGTGGCGGGGGAACTGGGCAGAGTCTGGGGAGGAGGGAGCCAGCGGGACTCAAACAGCCCCATGTCACCACCTCATTAGGCAAGGTGTGCAAGGCTCTGGGCATCCTTCGTGTCTGGGACCCTGTGGTCTCCAGGGCAGTAGGTCTGGCGGGTGGTGACTAGGGTAAGAATGAGCCAGAGCTCCAGCTGAAGGGGGAAGGGCCAGGCGTCTCCCCAGCCACAGCCAGGCCAGCAAGGTCTCAAGGAGCATGCTCTGTAGGGTGCTCCTGAGTGGAGCTGCTTCTTGGGGAACCCCAAGTGCCCGTGCCAGGTTCCAAAACCAAGACTGACCCTCTGCCTCCTCCGCCAAGCACCTTCCTGGCCTTCTAGGCTGCCCCCAGTCCAGGACGAGTCTCTGCCACCCTGAACAAGAAACAATTTCCCTGTAACCCTAGGTAGGCAGCACCCCAGACACCCCTGCCCACACGCTACCCTCTAGTGCAGCCTGGTGGCCTCACCCTGCCCCCTCGTGCCCAGACCAGCCCTGCCAGGCCTCAGCCCCCAGACAGGGGTGCCTCGCACTGCATCCTGGCCTTGGGACCTCCAGCCTCAGCTCTGTCAGGCCTTGCTGGTCAGTCCCTTTAATGGACACAGACACACTGAGCACCGACTACGTTCAAGGGCCTAGCCTAGGTGCTGGGGCCAGAGCAGTGACAGATCTTCCTCTACAGGACATCTGGCTTCTGGCCTTTCTGACCAGGCTTTGGGATCAGGGCATAGTCACCCACACGACCCCCAACACTGTGCCACCCCCAGCAGTGCTGTCCCCAGTCACAGGGGCCATTTCCTCAGGGGAGCACTGGGGACCGAGACAGGAGATGCACAGGCGTAGCAGCCTCGGGGGGGAGGGAGGAGCTGAGGCAGGTGAGCAAGCAAGGGCGAGGTCCCTGCAGCCCCAGGACCACAGAGGCAGGAGGGCTGGTGTCTCAGGTCTGGGATGGGATGAGTGCTGGAGTCCAGGAACCCATCCAGCCCAGGCCCACGCCACAAGAGCAGGGCAGGAGGGTCAGCAGTGCATCCACTCGTCAATCACCTACCCTCTCCATGCCAGGAATGCCCGCCTCCTAGCAGCTGCCCACCTCCAAGGCAGGCAGTCTCCTGGCTGGAGGGGGGGGGGCACCGTGAGCTGCCCCACAGCAGTCTTGGGAAGTCTCTGAACTCTGGTCCCCTGCCTGCCCTGTAAACTCAGCCTTTCCTTCTCTGCTCAAAATACCCGCCACCTGCTCATGATGTCACGCTCCGCTAACAGACCGGCCGGCTCGAGAGAGCTGACACTGGCTGTGGCCAAAACCAGAGGAGTGGACCAGCCCTCAGGGTGGAAACAGGGAGGACAAGACAGACAGACAGACAGACAGGCGGCCTTCTTGGAGTGCGGCCCGCCCCTCCTGGTGCCAGTCTGTGGGCCGTGCACACTCACCCTGGAGATGGTCAGGGGCATGTTGAAGTCTTTGCCCCCCTGCAGGCGGAAGCCCCAGGGCCCTGGCCCGGTCAGGGTCACGCTGTAAGACATGCTGGTTCCCACGGCAGATGCCCCTGCAGACAAAGGGGAGAGACGGTCACGTAAGGGGACACTCACGTACCCCACCTCCCCTGCCCAGACGTCTGCCCCAGAACCCGACCCCCAGTCTTGCCTGCTCCGTCCCTTGCTGCCCGGCCAGGCAGTGGGGAGCTCCTGAGCAGCTCCTAAGAATAGCTGGGAGGGAATGCCATCGCCGCTGATATCTGCCCTCTGCTGCACCCATAAATGGACTGTAACCCTACACTGTGCCCGCCCGCCCGTGGCCTCCCAGCTGGTCCACCGTGACTCACACGGCTAATA
Organism: Sylvilagus bachmani; assembly: GCA_015711505.1. NCBI lineage: Eukaryota > Metazoa > Chordata > Mammalia > Lagomorpha > Leporidae > Sylvilagus > Sylvilagus bachmani. The sequence continues at coordinate 5,639,910 of CM027398.1, forward strand.
TAGCCCCTGGGGAGGGGTGTCCGGCACCCAGCGGGCAGGAGGGGCGGCCCCGCGAGGTTAGTGATAACGCTGGGGCCTTGTGGTTCCCCTCAGCCCGTGCAGAGTCCAGCCACTCGCGTTCCACTCGGCCCGACCCTTCCCTGCCTGGAAGACCGTGGGCTGAGTGCCCACAGACAGGGGCTTTTCCACTGGGGTCTTGGCTGCTCTGTGCTCTCCGCTGGGGTCTCTGAGCTCATGCCTTATGTAGCACGAGGGCCCTGGGGATGCCTAGGACTGAGCTGAGCCTCCACTGGGGGCTAGCAAAAGCTTTGGCTCAGGACACGGGTGGCTGGCCCAGGGCTGTCCAGCATTGAAAATGGTCATCATAGTTAGCAGCTTTGGATCTGGCCACGCTCAGCACAGGGCCTTCCCACCATTATCTCTCTGGGTCCCAGGAGGCTGCCACCTTGGCCCACGGAAGCCAAGGCTTGGGAGGCTAAGTGACTTCTCCAAGGTCACACGGGGAGTGGACCCGCGCCACACTGGAGCCTGGGCTCACGCCAATGGGACTCCCGCCAGACAATGGGGCTCCTAGCAGCTGCAGGCACCTCCCACAACCCTGGACCTAGAGGGTTATACTCCCGCCCATACTCCTTGGCCAGGGTCTTGGGGGCAGGCCTGGGGCGGGCCGGGCCCACCCACCCCCTGCAGGCCCTCTGGGGGCCCAGCTGGTTATTCCTGGCTCTCCTGCCTCATTTGTGCCCTGGAAAACTTGACAGCAGCATGGAAAGCCACAGCTGCCAGTTCTGCACGCCAGGCCCCCGTGCCCTTTCAGCAGGAATGGCGGGGACTGGGCGGGGGGGACAACAGGGACAGGGAGAGATGTCATTTGTTCAGCTGCTAGGACACAGGGCCAGAGGGGCAGGGAGAAGAAGCCAGCGAGGTACATTCAGCCCATACCCCAGACAAAGCGTGTTCTGGGTTGGGGGCCCTGGGTCCCCTTGGGACTCCTGCCAGTGTGGTCTTGGGCTCACAGTGTCCCTAAGAAGCCCTTCCCCAAAGCGATCCCAGGCCCTGTGTGGTCTGGAGACAGCACAAGGCTCACCCTGGCCCCCCCAGCTGGGGAAACTGAGGCTGGGAAAGAGACAAGTGGATCATCTACTTGCTGCCCCCCTCTGAGCATTCTGACCTGGGCTGGCCCCGAGGATACAGTCATTGCCCAGCTACCAGCCCCCCGGCCTCACACCCCAGGCCTGCCACACACAAGGGGCATGGCAGGGGCCCCTACATTACAGCGTTGTTTGGTAACTTGCCCAAAGTCACAAAAACAGCAGGTGGAAGAAGCTAGGGAGGGACTTGTGTTCTCTCCCCGAGCTCAGCACCTCCCCTGCCTTGTATCACACAGACCTGCCTGTCCTCGAGCCCTGGTCTGGCCCCGGAGGCCAGCACCCCATCTCTCCCCGCTATGCCACCCATCCCTAGATCCAGCCTTGTCCCCTTGCCTAGGCGTGTCCATCCTGCAAGGCTGGGAAGGACCGGCCGCAGGGGAGGGAGGAAGGTGCACAGGGAGTCGTGGGTGAGGCTGTACCTGAAGCAGCAGCTCTTTTTCCCCCCGACTCTGGCTTGCTCCTGCCTGACGATCGCCTCTGGGGAAAGGGTGGGGTGGCAGGAGGATGCTCTTAAAAGGGGAAAGCCAGCCTCCCTCCTCTGCCTCCCCTGGGAAGCCAGAAGCCAGCCGGAGAGCAGCTGGTACCCGTGGACTGGGCGGAGCTCAACAGCTCACTGGGGAGAGGGGCCCGGCGGGCCTGGCCTTGCTCCCTCCTCTCTGCCTCCCTGCAGTTTGAGGTGGGCCCTCGGGGGAGTGAGAGACCCGCGGTAGGGGACAAGGGGAGAGAAGGAAGAGAAGCTACTGGAAGCATCAAGGCCAGGCCCTGGCTCTCTCCCCTTGCAGCACCAGTAGGTAGAGACTGTATTCGTCCAGGAGATTTCATCTGCTTTTTATTTTTCCCACGTCCAGTAACAGCCACCCGGCCCTGGGAGGAACTTGGACCACTGATGGGAAACAAGGCAGGTGCAGTATGTGGGCGTGTGCTCAGTGCACGTGCACCTGGGCTCCTAGGCACCTAGGGGAGAGCGTGCCTGCTGGAGCTGTATACATGAGGGTGACCGCAGCAGGAACCGTGTGCAGGCAAGAAGCCAGAGGGGCAGAACTGCTCCCGTCACAAAGTGAGCCTTGTGCTCAGCTTCCCCTCCCGGCCACGGAGACCATGCAGGGCTGGCCTTCCGGGGCCACTGAAGCGCCCGGCCCCGGGGGCACAGACTGGTGGAGATGCCTCCTGCATAAATAGCTGGCATGTCTCCTGGAGCTGTCACCATTGTCATCGTGGGAACAATCACAGCACACAGCGGTTTGAGGGGAGGTGGGGAGGTGGGGGACGGGACGTCCGTTCAGCTGGGCCCAGAGTAGGTGCTGCTGGCCAGGCTGCAGGGTGCGGGGAGGGGCTGTGGGTGCAGCTGGGTGCAATGTGTAGTCACTCTCAGAGCTTGAGGCTCATGGTCATCCTGGGTGTGTGTGTGTGTGTGTGTGTGTGTGTGTGTGTGGTGTGGGGCGGACGGCAGGGGGCTGTGAGGAGAGTGCTAGACGTGCTCCAGAAGAGCCAAAGGACGTCCTAGGTCCTGGGGTCCAGGCAGGGGCGCAGCCTCTTGGTCTGAAACAAACAGCACACGTCCGTTAGCACCAGGAGCATGGTTTGAGTCAAGGGAGGTTGCCGGAAGGGCTTGGTTGCATCCCAGGGTGGGGCTAGGCCACTGGGAGACCAAAACTGGGGACAGGAGCCGGCAGAGTGTAAGCTCTGGGACGCCTGGTTGGGGACGGGGCTCCTTGTCACCCACTCTCCAGTGCCTCTGCTCTCTCCCCTCCTCCTCGCCCCTCCCCCGGGGGGACCCCGAGCTACTCACCCTTGCCTGCCCTGGAGCACTGCCTCCCTTAGGCTCATGCTACAGGCTGACTGCTTTCACCCAGGGCCTGCCCAGGCCACTGCGGAGGGGCCTGGCCACTCTGCACAGCTGACCCAGACCCTCCTGGGCTCTCAGTCCCACAGGGGCAGATTTGGAAACCCCGCAGGCCAGCAGCTGCTAGGGCCTGTCCACTGTGCCTCCTGCGCCTCCTCCCTTCACTGATGGCCCCCATCCCTGCCTCCCCCGGGGACACTGTGGCTGTTCCTTGGGTCACTGAGAGACATCCAGTGCCTGTCGCAGAACAAGCTGAGCTGCCTCTGGGCCCCAGCATTGCACAGGCTGTTTCTTCAACCTGGACGGCTCAGTGTCCTCCCCTCCCCCAAGGCAGCCCCACCATCTCTGCTTCACAGCCACTTTCCCTGGAGACCTTGGGGACTTGCCACTGTTCCCAGAACCCAGTGTGCTCAGACCGGTGCTTATCACATGTGTTTGCTGACTGCTGATGGCCCACGCTTGCCCAGTGCCCCAGCCTAGCCCAGTCTCCCCCAGGCACTGCATGTGTCATTGCTGCCTGACCAGCCTGGGGGCCACAGGCCTGTGTCCTATGTACCTCAAGCCTAGGGCTCTCAGAAAGGGAATGCAGGGAGCAGCAGGGACCACCCAAGTGCAGAGTGGCCCAGGGCTCCCCGCTCACGGACACACAGAGGCGCGGCATTAGGGAAAGAAGATGGGAGCCAGGGAGCACCCAGGGGCCTGTGTTGCGGGGTGAGAGGAGGGCAGGGTGGGGCGCTGTCAGCTGAGGGGAGGGGCTGCCCGGGGTGCCTGTGCACACACATTTCCAGCGTTCCAGAATGCGGCCTTCTCTCATCCTCATCGACATTCCGTTCCATAGGCACTTGGGCTGACAGCTGGCCTTCTTTTAATAGCCACAAGCATTCTGGGTGACACGGATCCCGGGGCATTCGTGGTGAGCATATACACAGCTCGCAGCCCCCACCCCAGCCAGTCCAACCTCACTCAGTCACAGGCATGGTACAGAGCAGACGCGCCAGAGCCTGCTCTGACACGTATCCTGGGATGTCACAGGGCCAGAGTGTGTGCTGGACACGTGGTCACACACACACACACACACACAAGTCCCCAAGCTACACACCTTCATGAATGCACACCCTCTCACACAGCCTTCAACTGCAGCACCTGCCACCTGTGTGTGCATTCACACACAGACACACCCGAGAATGGCCACAGATCACAAGCCATGCTCAGAGTGGCTCGGACTCACAGAGACCCCAGGTGGGCAAAGGAAAGGTGGGGCGGGGGGTGGGGGTGACTCCCAGACAGCAGTGGGAGCCTGCCCCTAAGAACAAGCCCCCTTTTTCCTGGCTGGCCACTGTCTTGGTAACTGGCCCCTGCCCACCCTCCCCACCCCCGCCCCTTTTACAGATTGGCAGGTGCTAAGTCAATCACCTTCCTGGGCGTCTCAGCTTCCAGTCCCTGGCGCCTGGGAGTGGCTTTGATTTCCCCGTCCTCCAGGCCCTGACCACAGAGGTACCGCCCACTCAGTTGCAGGGCAGCCCCCCACGCAGCTGCTGCCTCGGTGTCTGTCCAGCCCTGGGGAGGTGGAAGAGTGACTGTGAGGGGGGAGGGACAGTCCTCAGCCTTGCTCCTGTCCCCTCCCCGACAGGGACCCATGGCATTGCTTGTCCCAAATCCCTGCCAACTGTGTGCACCTGTGCCAGGGTGTGTGTGTGTGTGTGTGTGTGTGCACCTGCATGCCTACCTTCCTGCACCTGGGGGTGTTTCTATTATGAGGTGGATGAGAGGTCTTCATGAGGGTCTATATTTGATTCACTCTTCGTTGTTCACTGCAATGGTTCAGGGAGAGGAGCCCAGCTCATTCTTCCTGAAGCCCTTGGGAGGAGATGGCCAGCCAATCTGGCAGCCCTGGCTCTAGGTGAGGCCACAGAGGGCCCTATACGCAGAAGAAAAGGGGCTGACACTGTGGCATAACGTATTAAGCTGCCTCCTGCAATGCCAGCATCCCATCTGGGCACTGGTTCAAGTCCCGGCTGCTCCACTTCCTATCCAGCTCCCTGCTAATGTGCCTGGAAGAACAGCGGAGGATGGCCCAAGTTCCTCTGGCCCCTGCACTCATGGTGGGAGACCCAGATGAAGCTCCTGGCTCCTGTCTTCTGCTTGGCCCAGCCCTGGCTGTTGCAGTCATTTGGGGAGTGAACCAGTAGATGGAAGAGTTCTCTCTCACCCTCTCCCTTTGTAACTTTGCCTTTCAAATAAATAAAAATAAATCTTTTTTAAAAATAAATAAATGGCAGAAAAAAGGAAAGCAAAAGTACCAGGGACAGGAGCCCACAGTGCAGGGGGACACAGTGGGTGCCAGAGCTACGGGCCCCAGGAGGTTTGAAAGGCCGGTTCCCAGGCCAACACCCACCATGGGGTCAGTATCCACCATGGTCACACCCCTCCCTACCCCTTGGCCGGTGCGATCTAGAGGTGAATGGCCTGCCCAAGCCCTGCACCCTTCTCGGCTCCCAGGCCCGGGGGCTCAGCACTGAAGAATCGGGGTCCCTGATCTGGCTGCTGCCACGTCTCCCTGGGGGCCCACCTGGGCCAGGACACTGATCTGTAAGAGACAGCCTGCACTTTGGAAGATGGGGTTCATTCCCAGCCCTACCCCCTGGGTGCCCTCTCTGGTCCCAGGGCTCCTGACAGTCAGGGAGAATGACATCATGGTAGGGGGCTCCCCAGGGTCCTGAGGGTCCCGAGTCCCCCTCCCAGAGCCCCGGGCCTGGCTGAGCATGGGATGGCGAGGACCCAGCAGCCTTACCACCTCGCTCTCGGAGCCCAGGGACTCCTGGCGCCTTCGGCCTGAGATCCAGCTGAGGTCGGAGGCCTGGCTGCTCAGGGTGGAGCGGTGGGTGGAGCGGTAGCTGAGGGAGGGGCGGTTGTGCCGGCCTGACACGCCAAGAAGCACCCCCAGGCAGGGCAGGTGCTGGGCGATGGCCGCCCTGAGGGGCCGCACGTCTGGTTAGGATGAAGGGATCGGTGGACAGACACAGGGCGGGAGGGGAGGGGTGGGGCGGGCAGATGGACACAGGCCTAGGATGGCTGGACAGAGAGCCACTGGGGAAGAGGGGAGGCTTAGACATGGGGTCCATGAAGACAGACAGCCACCCAGGTCATGGGAGGTGATGAGGATGGACAGACAGACGCAAAGCAGATACCAACTGGCTCTCAGGCTGGTGGGGATGGACAGACAGACACACTGGGGCAGGGGGCCTGGAGGAGAAGCTTAGGGTAGCAGGGTCAGCCTCTGGACATCGGATCCAGCCCTGGCAGGCTTGGTCCCAGCCACATCTCAAGGAGCAGCTGGGGCTACACAGGCTGAGGCCCTGCAGCCAGCTGCAGAGGGTACTGAGTGACTGGCACCACCAGGCCAGCAGAAGAAGAGGAGCCTAGGGGAGAACTGCCACCCTGGCCACCAGAGTTAGCACTGGACACTGCCCCGGGAGCCCTGACAGCACTCCAAGTCAAGCTCCCAGGGAAGCTGGGGCAGGGGAGGGGGCACACCAACTCCAGACCCCACCCCACGTCACCAGCATGACACCAGCCCCTTCCCAATGCACATATGAGATGGGACAGGCCACGGCCCTTGCTCCCACCTGCAGCCCCAGGCCCTCCATGCCTGTGGGTGGGTCCTGGGGGCTGGAAGGAGGGCCCACCTGTACTTGGGATGCGTGATGGCGTAGATGATGGGGTTGTGGATAGCAGAGGCCTTGGCAATGACGGCCGGGACGGAGTTCATGTAGGGCGACAGGCTGTGTGCGTACCTAGGACAGAGAAGGCGCAGCCATCCCCCCAATGAGCCTTCTTCCTCTGGGCCAGACCCAGTGTGGCCCAAAGCAACACAGCCAAGTCAGGCCCTAGAGAGGGGCTGGCAGGGCCAGGGAGAGTGGGGGGGAGCTGGAGGTGGTTGAAACAGGCTTGGGGAGGAAGATGCGCCCGCTTGTGGGGGTTCCCTGTCCCACTGTCCAGCCTGGGCTGCCCCCCTTGGCCTTGACCCTGGCCCTGTGCCCAGCTCTTCCCACACCCCACTCCACCCTGCTGCCCACTGCTCCCCTGCCTCTCTCAGACAAAGCTCCCAGCAGGAAGATCCTGTAGCCAGCTTCAACAGCTTTCACTGTCTACACCCACTCAGCTGCAGATGCCAACGTCCCCAGACTCTAGCCATGGAGCACCGAGGCCATGCCTGGACATGACAGCACCCCTGGCTGCTACCCGCCCCAGGCAGAGGGTACCGAAGCTTCAGGGAGAGCTGCGGGTTCCCAGAGGTGCTGGCAGCCCTCGGACCAGATCTGGTGTGGCCCAGAGCTCCCTGGCCTGTGCCCAGGTGTCTCCAGGGCCGGTACCCCTGGGTAAACTGTCCCACACAAGGAGAGAAGAAGGTAGTGAGGTCAGAACCTGGGCTTAAGGGTTGCTGGCTCCATCGGGCCATGAGGGAGGGGCTGCCTAGGGTTCCCTGCACCCACCACGCAACCTTCCCCCCACCCCGGCCCTGAAGCCCCTACCCACCCAGCAAAGGCCACCAGTGCCACAGTGGAGTAGGGAGCCCAGGAGAGCAGGAAGAGAAGGATGACCAGCAGGGCGACCTTGGCCATCTTCCACTCGCTCTGCAGCCGCCGCCACTGCCGCCGCTGCGGGGACTCGTGGCTGCCCTGGCAGGCCCTAGGAAGGGTGCACAGTGTGTTCTGACCCCGGTCAGGCAGACTGAGTGCCAGGGTCACTGCTCACGTTGAGGAGCCCCCACCCCTGGACTCAGGGAGATTCAGAAGGGATCACCCCTTCCAGCTCAAGCAGCCCTGACTTCCAGAAAGTTCCCCACTACATCCAGCCTCAGTTCCTCACCTGTGATGGCACCGGGGCTGCCTTCTCCACCACTTCACCCGTACCTAACAGCAGGTGGCTCAGAAGTGGGGGTGCGCCACTTCCCGAAGCACCCCCAGCCCTATAAGCACATTCTGCCTAACTTGTCTCGGCCTGCCTGGAGCTGGGGGCGCTCCCATGGGTGGGTGCCAATGAGGCCTGGGGCAAGGGCCACCCTGGCCAAAGAGGCTCAGCACTCACCGGCCTGTCTCCCGGATGGCCCTGAAGATGAAGATGTAGCAGTAGACGATGACAAGCAGGGGCAGGAAGAAGACGAAGCAGAAGAGAAGCATGGTGTAGGAGCGCACGGACGGCGTGAAGGTGACATAGTCCCAGGAGCAGGATGTCAGCAGCCCCTCGGGCACGTAGGCACCTGGGAGCCCGAGGCAGGTGCTCAGACCCTTGGGCGGGGCCACCAGAGCTCCCTGTCCAGCAGCGGTTTTGTATGTGGGGTTCAGGGTCCCCGAACACAGACCTGGTCCCCTGCGCCAGTCCCGCCTGGACAGTGAGGAAGCCCAGGCCAGTTGGGGAGCACAGAGGGAGCTTTCTGAGCCAGTTCTGCAGGGGGTGCAGGCTCGGGACGCAGCAGGTAATGCCCCCGTCACGCATGCTTGTGGTTGGAGAAGAGGCCTCACTGTGGCCCCCAAAGCGTGCCCCCCCAAAGCTTCAGCCGGTGGCCTGGTCTGGCCTTTCTCCCCTCTGTCCTGTCCCTGCAGACCTCGCTCGTTGGCCCCTGCCTTGTCTGACTTGTCACTGCACACTGAGCAGCAGACGCACTTGTCATTTCACCCCACCCCGTATTTGGAAATGGGCTGTCCTGGTGACCCTCAGGCTCCTGATAGGGCAACCTCAGTTTCCCCTGCTGCTAGTCAAGCCCCCTGAATTTCCATCTGACCCCAGGTTCAAGTGGTCCCTGGGTTGTACCCACCTCCCTGCCCCCCCACCTGGACCAATTCCACCTCCCTCCCCTTCAGCTGCCCCTCCCAGCCCATCTGCTCCTTCCCCAATGCAGCAAGCCCCCACTTACTCCAGCCGAAGAGGGGCGGCAGACTCCAGGCCAGGGCATAGAGCCAGACCCCGAGCAGGACCAGCCCTGCCCGCTTCTTGGACACCATGCCGACGGCGGCCAGCGGGCGTGTGATGACCAGGTAGCGGTCCAAGGCGATGGCCGTCAGCGTGATCATGGAGCTGATGCCAAAGAGGGCCCCACAGAAGGCATAGAACTCGCAGCCTGTGGGCACAGCCGCTGCCCTGAGTGCCCAGGAGGAAGCATCTGGGGCCGGAGTGCCCTCAGCTCCTCCCTCACCCCAGGACAAGCGGCGTGGCCAGGAGGGCGGAGGCCTCAGGACTGATCTTCCCTCCGGTTCATTCATGGGACTGAGGGCAGCGACCCGTTCTCTGCCTGCGAAGAGGAAGTCTCCCTCTTCTTCTGGGCCACCCCCCAGCGTGGGCATCCCCCCGGTCAAGACCTCCCTCCGCCTCCAGCAGAAAGGAGCCCCAAGTGTCCACCTGTCTCCCCGAAGAGCCACCGCTTATAGAGGCTGCTGGCGAAGAAGACGGGAGCCTGTGTAAAGGACATGAGGAAGTCGCTGACCGCGAGGTTGATAATGAACATGTTGGCAGGAGTGCGCAGGCCTCTGCTCCTGTGAGGGTCGGGCGCCATCAGGAGGGGCTTCCTGTGCAAGTGAGCCTCCCTCACCCCGCCACTATGCGTGTACACACATGCCCATGCGTGTGTCTCAGAGCCACATGCACACACGTGTCTCAGACCCACACATGCACATGCGGAATCCACACGTGTGTGTCTCAGACCTACACACACACATGCAGAGTGTACACGCATGCACATGCCTGTCTCAGACCTGAACACACACATGTGGAATCCACACACATGTGTGTCTCAGATCTACACGTGGAGTGCACATGCATGCACAAGCAGGCACGCATGTGTCCCAGAGTCACACGTGCACACATACACACACACGTGTGTGTGCAAACAGGCACGAGCTGCTGGGCCACAGACGTATCCCACAGTCTAGCAGGGGCCAGCTGAGCAAGTCCTTGGGAGCCAGGCAGTAGGGGCTGAGCGGGCACCCCCAGGACGGCTCCCTCAGACCCAGGTGGGAGAGCAAGGCCTCTCCAACCACTGCTGAGGCACCCAGGGGACATGGTGCTCGGGGGCAACAGACCCTCCTCTACCCCCGTGGATTCCCTCTGCAGGACTCACTCTCTCCTTGGATAAATCTCTCCAGGCCAAGTTCTCCCTAGGGACTTCTCCCCAGGCACCTGCCTCCATGTGCCTGTCCTCATTCTCCCTCCCATGTCCCATCAGGCCTGGCCCTGCCGGCACAGCTGTCTGTGCCACCCTCACCCTCAGAGCAGCTGGTGATTGTGACCAAGGGCTAAGCACCTTCACAAGCCTTTGCAACGACTCCTGAGAGAGGCATGGTTGTCCCCATTTCCCAGATAAGAACACTGAGTCCCCCATTCACGAGGTGACCAGCTCCAGATCACCAGGCTCAGTTAGTGGCACAGTCAGAATTTAAATGCTGCCTTACAGGGCAGCGCACATGTGTGGAGTTACATAGTCATCCTTTGAGTAAATCACAGGTCCAATTGACAGACCAGAAAAGGGAGTTCAGAGAAGACAAGTGACTGGCCCACTCTTTGTGCTCATAGGTGGTGGAGCCATGGGCTGTGCAACGCTATATCTGTACCCACTTCTCTACCTGTCCATCTCAGCCATTCAGCCTGCCAGGGGTCAGGTGGGTGGGAAGCAGCAGGAGATTGCCAGGGTTGCAGATGGGTTTGAGCCCCGCCCCCAGGGCTGCTGTTTAAGGCAGATGGAAGATACCCCTGGGGCAGGTGACAGGTGAGCTGAGTGCAAGCAGAATAGAAAATCCAAGGGTTCTTGGAGTCCCTGCCTCCACAGAGAGGATGCCTAGGGCACGAAGGTCAAGTACCATGTGCCATTCAAGCTACCCTGGGCCAATTTTTATTTCTTTTTTCTCCCCCCCGCCCCCAAGCTTGAGAATCGAAGCCCAGGCCTGAGACTACAGAGGGCCTGCACCTGACCTCCCCTGGAAGTCTCAGCATCACCCTGGACAGAGCTGGTGCCGTCATTCCCACCCTCATGTTCTTCCCTGTGCCAGCCTCAGTGCCCTGGGCCCACCCCCACCAACCAAGCACCTGCAGAAGGTATAGATGACTGTCAGATTGCCCAGCATCCCCGTGAGCCCCACCAGAAGGATCACGGTGCCCAGGGTGTAGTGGGCGTGGTCTGGAACATCGACGGTGGGGAAGGGGACCCAGGCAGCCTCCTGAGCCCCAGGGGCCTGTGGAGAGACAGAGCGACAAGAGCATCACATTAGCTCCTGTCACCTTCAAATGTAGCACAAAGCAGAGCTAGGGTCCCCAGTAGGCAGGTGGGGAAAGTGAGGTGCCGAGTGGCCAAGGCACTTGTCCACACAGCTAGCAAGTGGCTGAGCTGGAATTGAACTAAGGGTCTTCCTACAGTCAGGCCCAGCTCCTCTGCTAGGGCTCAGAGGCAGACGGCGTCCAGGACTGGGCTCAGAACAGCTGCTGGAGGCCAGTCGGACAATCACGTGCCTGACAAGCGAAGACGTGGCTGGGGTGACCCTAGCTTTCTGCAGGGAGAAGGCAGGGCCAACCCCTAGGTGCCGCCCTCCCTGCTATGTGGACTCCGTCCCAAGTGCCTAAGGCAGTTAAGGGCAGTCAAGGTCTCTGTAGACTTCAGGGTGGTGGCATTGGGCGGAGTCCCTCTCCTAGGAAGTTCCACGCCTCCATGCCTCAAAGGAGAAGTTGCCTTCTGCGACCGGCACACCTGGCTGGTGCTGACCTTGATGCCTGGCATAGGGGGCAGGGGTAGGAGAATCCCTTTAGAAAGGGAGCCGAGGCCTCCAGGGATCACTGCAGAGAGGGGAGCATGGCGTTGCCCCGGTGAGGTCAGTATGAAGGGCTTTGAAGCCATTGCAGTCCCTTGCCAAGGAAGGGAAGTGGACCGGGCTTCTTCATGTCCCAGGGGTTCCAGTAGCCCCCAGGGCCTTCCCATTCTGTGCAAGACCTGGACCAACATCCCAGCGTTCCAAGGGCGCCCTCAGTCCCCCCCCCCCCCAGGTAATGGTGGAGTTGATGGGATGTGGCCTTGGGGCTCTGGCCAGCAGCTGGTGCCCTGCTCCGGGCTGCACAGATCCAGCAGCTCAGGGTCTGAGGGTCCTGCCTTTCTCTATAGGGCATCAGACCAGACTCTGATAGCAGCCCAGGGTAGGGCCCTTGTCCTCAGGGTTGGTCTGAGAATGCTTTCTCTCCACCTACACCCTCTTCTCTCAGCCCACGCACCTGGGGCAGGTCCAGAGAGGGCCAGTACAGGCCTGAGGAGCTGCGGCCAAGCCCAGATCCCTCCTTCTCCCTGTTGAAGCAGGAGGGCGGCAGGCGGCAGGCGGCAGGGATGAAGGCACTGTGCATGCACGCGCTCCCCGGGGCTTACCGTGGGGCTGCTGGGTGCAAGCTGGCCAGGGCTGGAGATGCTGCTCTCAGAGCCGTCCCACCTGCTGGGTGGGGCAGCTGTGCTCCTGGGCTCCTGGGCTGGTCCAGGAGGGACTCTGGATCCCCAAGGAGAGTTCATCCTGAGGTGTGGTGGTCCTTGCTCGAGGCCACAGAGAAGTCAAGGGCTTGGGGAGCTCAGGACACACGCTGTGCCAGCCTCACAACTTCCTCCATCCTCAGCACCCCTGTTGGGTCCGCCTGTGCCTGTGTCTGGTGCAGACCCAGCCTGATGACCGTGCAATGCCAGCGAAGCGCAAAGGAGCCAGTGTCACAGTCACAGCGACTCTCAGCTCCTTTAAGTAGCGTGCTGGGGGCTGCACAGCTCAGTCACTCCCAGCCCCAGGCTCCCACAGACCCAGACCCCTGGGTGTCTGCCCAGGGAGGTCTGATGATGGTGGTGTGAATGTGTGTGTGTGTGTGTGTGTGTCCATGCACGCATGTCAGGGGACACTGCTAGGCTTGGCTCCTGGGCACTGGGCAGAAAACTTCATTCTCCTCTCCAACAACTCTCTCCTCTTCCTTCCCTCACCAAGATCAGCCTCTGCCGTCCCAGGCACCTCCAGGGTTATTTGTGGGCAGGTGAACATGTGGAGCTCAGCCCCGCCCTTCCCACAGTGGCCCCGCCTCCCTCTCTGGTCCTCATGAGCCCATAGCATCCTTTCAACATTTTTAAATTTGTTTTCCCCTTCCCAGCAGGTGCTGACCAACCCTAGCACCTTCCGCTGCTGGTCTCCGGCTCATGCAGGCTCCCCCTGGCATGGGTGACGCTGCCCGACTGGCAGTGCTGTCCTTAATGGGAAAGTGGACACACCCACAACTGGCTTTCAACTTTGGGAGCCTCTGAGCTGGGAGCAACCCTGGGCCAGTGCACAGCTCCATGAAGCCCCTGCACCCCCGTCCCACCCGCTGGTTAGGGAGGATGCAGGTGTAGCTGTTGGCACCCGTGCGGCTCCACGGCCTTGTTTTCAGGCTGAGCACTAAGCTCAGGCGCCAGGCGGTCTGGGTGCGGCTGCCAGCAGCAGGGGGGGGAGGGGGGGGCAGCTGACAGCACCTGGGGACTTGACTGCAAGCTGGATTCGCACAGCAGGGTCAAGTTCAGGGGTAGCTTCTTGCCTAGGGGAGGGGACAGCAACCATGGAACCTACCCAGTTTGGGACTTGGTGACCAGGCTGGCCTGCCCTGGGACCACTACAGACACTCAGTCCCTCTGGTCACCCAGTCTGCTCCTACACGGCTCCCTGTCCTGTGTTCTGGGTTTCATTTCAAATATCACCTTGTCTCAGCGACCAAGGGGATGTCCACACCCTCCTGGGCACCCTCTGCAGCACAAAAGGAGTGTCACTTACAGTGAGCATCACCTGATTCTCTGTATCTCCCACTCAGAACCACAGACAGGGCTGTTTCTCTCACCTCTGCAGCCCACCGTCCAGCAGATCGCCTGGCACATCATACCAGGAAATGCAAACCTTCCCTGCCCCCAGCTTCTCAAAAGTGTGACCCAAGGATTGGTGCCATCAGTGTCACCTGGAGCCTGTTGGACATGCAGGGTGCCCAGACCTGCCCACACAGATGATCCATCTGGATTCTTTCTTCCAAGGACTTTAGGGTGGGTGACAGGTGGTAGGACAGCTGACCTTCTGGACACTGAGATGAGTGACAGCAGGACACAGTGCCACTCCCAAGGCTGAGGCCATGAATCCAGGGTTGAGATTGTCAGGCAGGGTACCTGGGTGGGGGAGGATGGGGGGCTCTCTAGAGCCAGGCTGTGGCTGCTGGACCGACCCCGCGGTGATGTGATTGAAGCAGGGCCGTGAGTCCTCCCTCTCTCTTGTCTTCTGCAGGTGCCTTGCCATGGCCAAGTCTACCTGGAAGCTAAGACAACTGGTCAGACATTGTTCCCAGTAACAAAGCAGAGTTGGGAAAGGGGCAGCTCTGCCCGATGTGACATCTCCCCATCCCTCGGCAGCCAGAGGACGATGGCGCCCCACCACCACTCCCACCCTTCTGCAGTCCACCTGCTCCTTGTTTTTTTTTTTTTTTTTGACAGGCAGAGTGGACAGTGAGAGAGAGACAGAGAGAAAGGTCTTCCTTTGCCGTTGGTTCACCCTCCAATGGCCGCCGCGGTCCAGCGCGCTGCGGCCGGCGCACCGTGCTCATCCGATGGCAGGAGCCAGGTGCCAGGTGCTTTTCCTGGTCTCCCATGGGGTGCAGGGCCCAAGCACCTGGGCCATCCTCCACTGCACTCCTGGGCCACAGCAGAGGGCTGGCCTGGAAGAGGGGCAACCGGGACAGAATCCGGCGCCCCGACCGGGACTAGAACC
>CM027398.1:5655174-5784141 GCA_015711505.1 Sylvilagus bachmani
TAGAAGTGGAGCAGCTGGGACACGAACTGGTGCCTATATGGGATGCTGGCTCCTTAGGCAGAGGCTTTACCGCTGTGCCACAGTGCCGCCCTCTGCCCTTGCTTTTTAGAGAACAGGATAGTTAACAAGCTGGACAGTGTCTGGGTATTTGCCCACCTCCCTGGGTGCCTCCCCCTGACTTTGGAGGGCTCTGGAGGCCAGGACCCCACAGGCCCAGAAACAGGTAGCGGTGCTAAGCAACTGGTGAACCAAATGATGTCACAGGGAAATTTTTAAGTAAGGCCACAAAGTGTGAAGAATGGACACCCTGGGAACCAGGCTGAGGCAAGGGCTTGGCTGCTAACACTTTTTAGGGGAGTGAATCCCAGGGAAGCTAGAGTGAGGCAGGCAGAGAGAGGGAAGGCCCAGGGAGGGCCTGACTGAGCTGGTGGCAACTTTGCAGTCAGCACAGCGGATGGCTCAGGCCCAGGGATGTCTGCAGCGGGGCAGGTACACCACTGCTGGGTTATAACCCCGAGATGGCTGCCTTGGAGGAAGAAGGGAGAAGAGTCCCCTCCAGCCCCCTTAACCCACGCCCACTCCCCACCAAGCCTCAATTCTTCCTATTGGAAGTCAGGACTGACAGCAGAAGTGGAGTTGAGGAGGAAAGAGCCACATACTCCAAACACTCCCACTAGCCACAGGGCTACAGGGCCGGGGGTCCCTCCTGGGGCAGATGGAGCTGAAGCCGGTGCTGCTGGTGTGCATCAGGTTATGGAAGACACAAGGAAAGTGTCACAAGGGTATTCCGGCCACCGATGGATTCAGGCGCAGTGGCAGGCTGGTCTGGATCTCCCGGGACAGTCCTCTTCCCAGCATACCCAAGCAGGCCCAGGGCCACAGATCACAACCTGGGCAGTTTCCAATACCCACACAGCAACTGCACAGATTAAGCCAGGTCCCAGGGGACAGCAGGCCTGGCTGGAGGGCCACCAGGTCCTTCTGACTCCCGACGAGGAGGGGACTGCGGGTGACATGGGCAGTCAGCCCTGTCCCCTGTCCTGCCCGGCCAGCCCCTGGATAACCAGCTGGCTCCCAGAGACTCCTCCTAGGTACTTCTGACAGCCTCTTGGGCTGGGCACACATGAGAAGATCCCTGGAGAGCAACCACAAGAAGCTCTGATGGACTCACCCTAAAACAGACACAGCTGTGAAGACCAAACCAGGTCACGTGTCTCTTCCCAGGTGACTCTGTCACACTCCCTCTGTATATGTCATACGAAGGGTCTTCAAAAAGTTCATGCAAAATGCATGCTATGAAAAAACTATGTGTGGAATTTGATTTTTTAAAATTTTAGTTCATTTATTTAAGAGAGGGCGAGAGACAGACAGAAAGACAGAGGGGCTCCCGTCCACTGTTCACTCCCCAGATGTCCAGGATGGCCAGCCAGCGCAGGACCAAGGCTGAAGCTGGGAGTGAGGAACATTATCAGGTCTCCCACACAGGTGACGGGAGTCTTGTTACTTGGGCCATTTCTGCATTAGCAGAAAACCAGGGTCAGGCGCAGGGTCAAGTACTCTGATACCAGACATGAACATCTTTTTTTGGTTTTTTTAGATTTTATTATTTATTTATTTGAGAGGTAGAGTTGCAGACAGAGAGAGGGAGAGACAGAGAAGAGAGGTCTTCCATTCACTGATTCACTCCCCAGATGGCTTCAACAGCTGGAGCTAGGCCAATCTGAAACCAGGAGCCAGGAGCTTCTTCTAGGTCTCCCACATGGGTTCAGGGGCCCAAGCAGTTGGGTCATCTTCCACTATTTTCCCAAGCCATAGCAGAGAGCTGCATTGGTAGTGGAGCAGCTAGGACACGAACTGGTGCCTGGGTGGGATGCTGGTCCCGCAGACGGAGGCTTAACCTACTATCTCACAATGCAGGCCCCCAACAGTACCAGATATGAACATCTTAACCGGTGTCTGAACCACAAGGCCAAATGCCCATCCCAGATTTAAAGTTTTTTTTTTTTTGCACCAAACTAGTCTTTGAATTCCATTTTCCACAAACTTCATTATGCTTCCCCACATCCCATGCAAGGTGGGGCCGCCGTGTCAGTGGCCCAGCAGAGACCAGTCATTGTGCAAGCCCTCCAGGCCAACAGCACACACTGGCTTAGACATTCCTACCGGAACCAGATGCGGGTCCCACGAGCAGAGGTGGACAACACACATTTGTCTTCTTCCAGAGCACAAGCCCTGGTGCCAGAGCCACCCGGGTTAGCTAATCTCACACATGCTGTGCTGTACTCCTGGGTTCTGTAATGAATCACCCCTCGAACCATTTACCTACCCCTAAGCCAGTGCCATACTGATTTGATTTCAGGGACTGTGCAGTATGTTCTAGCATCTGGGAAGCTAAATCTTGCTTTGCCTCATGACTCTTTTTTTGTTTATCTCCTGGCTGCCCTTGGGCCTTTTTTTCTTCCAGATAAACTAAAATTGTTTCATGCAATCTCTCCCCACAAAGCAAAGGAAAAAAAATCCTACTACTCAAAATTGCTTTAAATGGAAAATACCACTCTTAAGTGAATTGAATTGTTGGACAGGTTCCCGTTACCGTTAACGCTTTTCCATTTGCCCAGAGCTTCCTTTTACAGGTTTCATTATGACCTGAGAGTTTGTCTGAACTATGTTAATTGTGTGGCTTTCTTGCGAGTTTATTTATACAGGTTCCGTTGCTAGAGTAAGTCAGAGCTAGAGCTTTGCGCATGTTTAGTTTGGAGGAGCAAAGTCCCCAAACTCACTTCCTCCTGTTTTGTTTTTTGTTTGTTTGTTTGTTTGTTTTTCTAGTGTCTCTGGCTTTCCAGCTATGGAGAGATAAACTCCCTTTAGCTTCGTGTTATGGGAGGTCCTTCCCAGTGCCCGCCCATCTCATTTCATCGGCTGCAATCCCCAAAGCAGCGTTAAGTACCAATGGTGACACTTCGTGTCTGTGTCTGCTTCCTGGCTTTGATTGACCTGGTTCTCCTTTCTCGCCTTCGATGGAGACATTTGCTGGGGATGTTAGTCTAAGAAAAAGTCTTATTCTAAAACTAACCCACTGCACGGTCTGAAACCAGATCCTGAAATCTTTCAGTTGAAATCTTGCCTCTTATGAAACAGGCGATGTAAAGTTGTGTGTCGTGGGCAGGCGAGCCAGGGCACAGGGTCTGGGCAGCAGCGTCCATTGCATCCTGGAGCTGCAGGCCCCGTGCAGGGCACTGACCGCGTCCCCCAACCCCCACCCCACGCAAAGACCCGCGCCCCTCAGGCCGCCAGCCTCTTCCAAATCAGTGCGGGATGGGTGCTCCATTCTGCAACCCGCAGCCCTGCAGCTGTCCGCTGCACAGAGGCGGCACTGGGCTTGTGCCGGGGCTTCGGGTAAGCCAGGACAGCCCCGCGTGGACCTAGGCTCCATGTCCCAGGGATCCTCCCAGCCCTACCCTCCAGCAAGCTAAGGACAGCCCTGGGGCCTGCTGACAGTTGCAAGATGAGACAGACGCCCCTCCCTGGCTGGAGTCCAGACCTGGCGTCTGATGGTCCCCGGCTACCCATGGGCAGGTGCCCGGGAGCCGCGCAGGATGGCGCAATGACTGTGCCTCCTGAGCGGCAGCGGGGAAGCCCTCCCTACCCACACCGTGTCCTGTCTCCTCCACCTCCCTTGAGCCCGGGGCCTGCACCCTAGCCATAGCATCCAAACCTGCCGCAGCTTACACCTACCGCAGCGTGAACATAGCGAGAGTAGGGTTTGCATAACCCAAGAAAAAGACTGTAGAATGCCACCCGCGGGATTGAATAAAGGAAACAGTGGAGGAAAAACAAGGAGAGGCCCATGTCCTGTCAAACAGCAGTAAAATATACACCTGCAACACGCTTCTAAACAGTGGAGAAAGGATTGATTAGTCCGTAAGTGATGTCCTTAAAAATCCAAATAGTTGATTTTAGAAAGAGATCTCACTTTGACCAAAAATCTCAGATATTAATTTGGAGCAAAGATTTAATAGTTTTTTTAAAAAAGATTTATTTTATTTATTTGAAAGTCAGAGTGACAGAAAGAAATGGAGAGACAGACAAAGGGATCTTCCATCCACTGATTCACTCCCCAAATGGCCACCAGACACCAGGAGCTAAGCACTGCACCCACGTCTCCCATGTGGATGGCAGGGGCCCAAGCACTTGGGCCATCTTCCTCTGCTTTCCCAGGCGCGTTGGCAGGGAGCTGCATGGGAGGCAGAACAGCAAAGACTCAAACGGTGCTCCAATTTGGGATGCTGGTGTCACAGACTGCTTAGCCCACGGCGCCACACCACCAGCCTCTGAAAGCTTTTGTCCTAAAGTCGGCCAAAACAGTACAGCAAAACAACATGAACAAAACCAGCCAAATGATGGGAGGATAATTTTCAGTATCTCCTAGAACTTTCTCAAGCATTTCAACAAGAGCAAAGCCTCATAGAAATTTTTTTTTTACATTTGGATAATTTATGCTTACAAAGCACAAAGGATGAAAATTAGTGTATTTGAATCATTTCAGAGAGGAGAGGAAGCTTCAGACTGGCAGATTTTAGCTTTTCACACCTTTGGAAAAAATGTCCAGGGTTAAGACAAGTGGTCGTGCAGGCTTTTGTCTGGGCTCCTGGGTGATGTCCTCGTGTGACTCACGAGGTGCAGTTCATGTAACAGACCAGCCATTTGCTTTACTTCTCTACATTTTGAGAATGTCACAAAATATTACTTTTTTAACAAATATTTATTTATTTGAGAAGCAGAGTTACAGACCAAAAAAAAGAGAGACAGAGGTCTTCTGTCCTCTGGTTCACTCCCCAAATGGCTGCAATGGCCGGAGATGGGCAGATCCGAAGCCAGGAGCCAGGAGCTTCTTCTGGGTCTCCCTTGTGGGTGCAGGGGCCCAAGGACCTGCGCCATCTTCTGCTGCTTTCCCAGACCATAGCAGAGAGCTGGATCAGAAGTGGAGCAGCCAGGACTCGAAACGGCGCCCATATGGGATGCCGGCATCCCAGACGGCAGCAACTATGCCACAGTGCCAGCCCCAGCAAAATACACAGTTAGAGAGAACCAAAGAGGTGTTCACTGAATGCATGGTCAGCGATAAGAAGACAGGACAGAAACTGTGAGACAAGAGGAGAGAGGCCCCGGCAGGCTGAGGACGTCCTGTGAACAGCTCTCGGTCTTGGTTCTCCTATCAGATGGTGCAGCTCCCATCTCTAGGGCTGCCCCAGAAGCAGGAACTCGCTGGGTGGAGCCCAGCTCCATCCTCTGAGTGCTTCCACCGGTCCCGGTGTGTCGAGATGGGTTTCCCAGTGTGGTGAGTTGGTTTCAGCTTTGTTCTGTGTTGATGGTCTGCTGGCTTGCTGGGTTGTACAGATGCCACCACCAACGACACTCCCTGTGCTCAGTTCATCAACAGCAGACAGTCTCCTTGGCAGCCTGGTAGTCTCCCAGGGGTGCACAACATAGAGTTTGTATTGTAACCAATTGTAGGCGTACCATCAGCGGCATTAAGTACATTCCCAGTGGTAGGCGCCCATCACCCCCATGCATCTCCAGGACTTGTAAAAACTGTGTCCCTTAAATCACAACCTCTTATTCCCTCTCTCTGCAGCCCCCAGTGTCTCCCACGCTACTTTCCACTTCTATGAATTTGCCTATTCCATCTTTTCCATATCAGTGCAGTCACGTAATGTTGATTTTCTGTAGGGTGTCCATCCTCCCGTTTATTTGTCTTTGTCCTAACCTTTCTTCCCTTCTACCAGCTTTGGGGTAATTTGTTCTTTCCTTCTCTTTCCTTAAGCTGTAAAGTTAGGTTGTTGGCTTGAGATCTTTCGTCTTTTCAATATAAGCACTTTCAGGAGTAAATTTCTCTCTCGGGGGTGCTTTTGCTATATCCCCTAGAGTGATGTCTGCCTTTTTATTTCATTTGTCTCAAGGTATTGTCTAACTTCCCTTTTGATGTCTTCTTTGAACTAGTGATTATTTAAGAGTTGGTTGTTTAGTTTCCACGTAGTTGTGGATTTTCCAGTTTTCCTTCTACTATTGACTTCATTCTATTGTGATTGGAAAAGATATGCTGTGTGATTTCAATCTTTTAAAAATGTATGAATATGGGGGCCGGTGCTGTAGCATAGGGGGCTAAGCCTCTGTCTCTGGTGCTGGCATCCCATATGGGCACCGGTTTGGGTCCTGGCTGCTCCACTTCCGATCCAGCTCTCTGCTATGTGCTGGGAAAGCAGTGGAGGATGGCCCAAGTCCTTGGGTCCCTGCACCCACATGGGAGCAGAAGATGCTCCTGGCTCCTGGCTTCGGATCGGCACAGCTCTGGCTGTTGCGGCCAATTGAGGAGTGAACCAGCAGATGGAAGACCTCTCTCTGTCTGTAACTCTACCTCTCAAATAAATAAATACAATCTTTAAAAAAATCATCAAAGGAAATTCAGAATATGCATGATGAAAGGAACTAGAATATCCAAACCGGCAGCCTTTGGGAGGAGACCCGGTGGCACAATCTGCTGTGTGCACTGACTGCATTAAGACAGAGCTGGTGCAGATGAGCAGGTGGCTGTGTGTGAGAAGCAGCAGGAGTCTAAGCCGAAGAAACTCAAGGCCCAGAGAGGCAAAGAAATCCTCCTCCTTTCTGTCTTAGCTCACGTAATAAAACCAAGTGTTCTTTTAAAAGAAAAAAAAAGTCTCCTGGCATAATGTGGAGGAAGGAAACCAGAGTGTTCAAGACTCAGGATCCCAGAACAGAGCTGCCAGGGCCTTGCCATGCATCTACCCTTCAGTGCACATGCCACAGTGTGAAGACCCGGATGAACATCCTCCCATCGGGGTCTTAGGGGGGACGCCCAGGAGCTCTGCCTGTGCTCTGTGGTCTGTGCTGTCTGGCTGGGGGTGTCGGGGGAGATGATGCAATGGAATGTGCTCCTGAACTGGAGATGGCAGAAGCCGGCTGGTAGGCACCTGATCACCAGGCACAAAACAGAAAAGAGAGGGGCCAGTGCGGTAATGCAGCAGGTTAGGCCACTGCCTGTGACACCAGCATCCCCTAGAGGAGCGCCAGTTCAAGTCCAAGTTGCTCTGCTTCAGATCCACCTCCCTGCTAAGGTGCTTAGGGAAGCAATGGAAGATGGTCCAAGCACTTGGGTTCCTGCCACCGTGTATGAGACCCCCATGGAGTTCCTGGCTCCTGGCTTTGGCCTGGCCCAGTCCCGACCATTGAGGCCACTTGAGGGAATGAGCCAGTAGGTGGAAGATTGATCTTTCTGTCTCTTTCTTTCTTTCTTTCTTTCTTTCTTTCTTTCTTTCTTTCTTCCTTCCACACGTTTTCTCTCTGTTACTCTGCCTTTCAAACAAGCAAACAAATAAGTATTTACTTATTTTAAAACTGTAAAAGGAGGCCGGCGCTGTGGTGCAACGGGTTAAAGCCCTGGCCTGAAGCTCCGGCATCCCATATGGGTGCCAGTTCTAGTTCCGACTGCTCCTCTTCCAATCCAGCTCACTGCTATGGCCTGGGATAGCAGCAGAAGACGGCCCAAATCCTTGGGCCCCTGCACCCATGTGGGAGACCAGGAAGAAGCTCCTGGCTCCTGGTTTCAGATCGGCGCAGCTCCGGCTGTTGCAGCCATCTGGGGAGTGAACTAGCGGATAGGAGACCTCTCTATCTCTACTTTTCTCTGTAACTCTGTCTTTCAAATAAGTAAAATAAATCTTTGAAAAAAAATGTAAAAGGCAGCAATGTCAGTGGGGCAATCGGTAATCAGAAATTTCTGACCCCAGAGATTATCTGGACAAAGTTCATCGATCACGTCCCTACAAACAAGGTGGACAATTAATGTTTAACTTATATATCAAGACAGATTAGCTATGCTCCAATCACCAAAAACCACCCAATCTTAGTGGCTTAGCACAGGAAAAATCTATTCCTCACTCAGAAAGCTCAGCCCTATGGAGGGTTAGCTATGAGTTCCTTGCCATGCCTGGAAGAAGAGAGAGCCAGAAGATTTGGAGAGCAAGGACTGGGTGTAAACTCCTCTTGAGCTAGAGATCTATGACCTAAACAGAAAAATTACAGCTCCAACACACAGTGGTGGGACGGAGACAGGTTAACCGCAGGATAACCTCATCCAAAAGGAAGGAAGAGAGATTGTGAGGATGGCTATATTGCCAATTTCACAGTTATTGGTGTGGTTCTATGCCACCCACATTGGCCTTTGGAAGGAGAGCCGGTTGCACAATTTGCTCTGCCTCTCTGTAACTGTGCCTTTAAATAATGGCTTTGCACGTTCTGTATGCCTTTTCAATTCCCTTCCATTTATGCATGCACATAAATTAACTTAGGTTGTTTTTTTTTAATATTGTATTTATTTACTTGAGACATAGACTTACAGTCAGAGAGAGAGAGACAGAGAGAGAGGTCTTCCATCCGCTGGTTCACTCCCCAAATGGCCACAACAACCAGAGCTGAGCTGATCAGGAGTCAGGAGCCGGGAGCTTCCTCCAGATCTCCCACATGGGTGCAGGAGCCCAAGTACTTGGGTCATCTACTGCTTTCCCAGGCCATAGCAGAGAGCTGGATTGGAAGAGGAGCCGCCGGGAGTAGAACTGGCACCCATGTGGAATGCCAGCACTGCAGGCTGAGGCTTAGCCCACTGTGCCACAGCTCCAGCCCCAAAATTAGCGTTGTCTTAATACCTCACAATAGAGATTATTATTCAGAATAAGTTTTGAGGAGTGTGGACAACAAACTACATTGAACCATGGCACTGATTTGTTAATTTGCTCACATTTTAAACCACATATTACACAAAGTAATATGAATATTTCATATATACATTTTTTTCTTTCCACCCTTTCTGGAAAAATTTTATTTCTAAAACCTGTGGGTGGAGCGTGGGCCCCTGTGTCTTCATCCCCCTAGAGTGTCCTATTGCATCATCCAACAGATTTACTGAAAGCCCCCATCCTTGGGAACAACAGCAAAACACCTTGAGAAATCCAATTCCCTGCTTACGTTCATAAAGTTCTCAAGGACGAAAGTTTCCTGACAGCGCACTTGTCATGGGCGGAAATGGAGACCCGCTGAGCACTTGGCGGAGGTGCAAGGCTGGTGTGACCCCGAGGGGACAGCCACATCAAACAGTTTGCTGAAGGTGGGAAAAGCAGAGGACCCTGGCATTTGCGGGGTGGTCTCTGCAGATTAGGTGACGGACAAAGGACAGAATTACAAACTTTCTGTGCATGAGAGAATGAGAAATTGGGGAACTCTGATAGATGAAGGTCTGTTTTATATGAGGGGCTGGAGCCTCGTGGATTTTGGTATCCTCAGGGGTCCTGGGTCCAATTCTCTGTAGATACTTGGGGTGGACCCTACTTGTAGAATGAGCCCATCAGAGAAGAGGGAGGTCAAAATTACTCACTGATTGTAAGCTCTGATCAAAGCACAGTGACTGCGGTGTCTAAACGAGTCCAAGCGGCTTGGACGGAACAGTCTACCATGGCTGCACCAAATAGCAAGAGCGGCAGGCAAGCATTTGAGCCAGCATTTAAAACACCAGTGAGGGATCCAGCGCTGTGGCATAGTGGGTAAAGCCACCGCCTGCTGTGCTGGCATCCCATATGGGCCCTGATTCGAGTCCGGGCTGCTCCACTTCCTATCCAGCTCTCTGCTATGGCCTGGGAAAGCAGCAGAAGATGGCCCAAGTCCTTGGGCCCCTGCACCCACGTGGGAGACCTGGAAGAAGCTCCTGGCTCCTGGCTTTGGATCAGCCCAGCTCTGGCTGTTGGGGCCAACTGGGGAGTGAACCATCTGATGAAAGACCTCTGTGTGTGTGTAACTTCTGTGTGTGTGTGTGTAACTCTGACCTTCAAGTAAATAAATAAATAAATCTTTGGAAAAAAATTATCATTTTTAAATGTGCAACTCCCTGGGTTTTGGTATGTGCTCTCAGAGTCGTCTAATCCCTTGGGTGACATCCCCATCACCCAAGAAGGAACCCTGTACCCTAGCAAGCACAACTCCACCCCAGATGCCCTGGCCCTGTGGAGTGGTCCCTCCCAGGGCTTCAGGGGCTGATAACCTCCCTCTCGGCCATTCAGGCCTCAGACTGTGACTTCCTGGCTTTCAGTGTTATGGGCTAATTCGGGTCCCCTCCCACCCACCTCCCCCTACCCCCATTCATTTGTCAAAGTCCTAAGCACCAGGACTTTGGAATGTGACTGTATTTGGAGACAAGCCTTCAAAGAGGTAATTTGGGCTACATGAGGTCCACTGGATGGTCCCGAATCCAATAGGACTGGCATACTAGGAAGAGATGAGGACAAAGCCAACACACAGAGCCGGGGGTGGCCACGGGAGGGTGCAGTGGGAAGGCAGCCACCATGGCTGCCACACCCTTCCTCATGACTGCTCCTAAGCCTTCTCCAGCCTGCTGGAGATTAACCTGCACCTGTGCTTGGAGCCTCTGCAGACGAATGGCATGCCCTCCTCTTAGCACTGGACCTTGTGTTTCCAGAGAAGGCCACGGCGGGCTCCCACACCCCGGGGCAGATTCACTCTGAACCAAATCTCTCATCACCCTCAGGCCCTGCCCGACACCACTGGTCTGGCCCCTGGCTGCTGACCCTCCTCCATCACCACCCCACCCTCCAGTCCCACTCTCTTCTGCATCCTTTGATCAGCTCCTTTACCCTGGGAGACGCCAGAGCTGACGACAAAGACCCATGGAGGACACCAGGTGGAAGCTCCCCCAACAGTCATCTCTGCTGCCCGCCATGCCGCCGTGCACCCACGACTGCCCACTCGCCTGCTGTCCTGTCGGCTTGAGAAGTGGCTGCATTTGGTGGATTTAAAACATCCGCTGATGTTGGTTTCCCTCCCCTCAACAAACCACTGAAACAGGAAGTGGAGTCCTGGGGGACCCACGCTCCGGCCCCACCCCAGTTCCTCTTCACCTGCTCGTCTTCTCTCAGCTGTCTGCTGGGCTTTGTGGCTTTGCTGTGCTGCAGACTTGAACATGAAGGGGGCAGAGCCCTGGGGAATGTTCCTGAGAAAGACCAAGAGTGGATGCTCACCGGGGGTAGCCGAATAGGGAGAATGAAACCTGGAGGAGTCTCAGGTCCCAGGCAGGAGGGGGAGTCCTGCGTGGGGAGCAACAAGGGGAACCGTCCAGGGGGAGGCTACAGTAGGGTGGGAGCTGCATTGACTGTCTTCCCGCCTTCCTGTCACCCTTGGCATTCTGCAGGGGATGGGGGGGAGCTGATTTTTTTTTTTAAACATTTTATTAGGAAAAGAGGCAGCAGAGTTACAGAGAGGCAGAGCCATAGAGAGAGGTCTTCCATCCACTGCGTCACTCCCCAGAGGGCCACAATGGCCAGAGTTTTGCCTTTCCGAAGCCAGGAGCTTCTTCCGGGTCTCCCACGTGGGTGCAGGGGCCTAAGGACTTGGGCCATCTTCTACTGCTTTCCCAGGCCATAGCAGAGAGCTGGATTGCAAGTGGAGCAGCAGGAACTCGAACTGCTACCCAAATGGGACGCATGCATAGCAGGCAGTGGCTTTAGCCACTATGCTACCTCACTACCTTGTTGGCCCTGAACTGATTTTTGAGCTGGGCTCCAGCTCCTCCATTCTGGGCCACTGTTGACGTTCAGCTTCCATTTCATTGTTGGCTTCCTGTTACAGAAAGGACAGAGGGCCCTATCTTGAGGTCCGTACTCACACACTGGGGTTCCCCAATAAGGGAGGTAACAGAAGAACAACAAGGCAGGGAGAACCAGCTGTTAGCACCAGGCAGATTCAGCAGTCTGGGGGCCACGCTCTGTGCGCCAACCCCCACCTGCACTGGGCCGCCTCTCTGCCCCTCCACGCCCACTCTGGAGCACAGGTGAGCCTGTCCAAGGAGCGATCCACAGATGTAACCAAAAGTCGAGGATTTAAGTGAGAACAGGGTGCAGGAGCAGGGGCAGAGACCCTCATCAGAGAGTCGCACTCATCAGGGCTTATTTCTCAGAGGGTGATTGGGAAAAGCTGATCTTACTGTTACAGGTGAAACTGATATTGGGAATGACTCCCTAAAATCTATATGAAAATGTGACCCCTTAAAGTTCCCCAGAAGCACCATCTGGGGTGCCACATATGTTACCGGAACTTGGGGTGCCATACAATATCACCATATGCTTATTAATAAATCCCCAATATTAATAAGCCCACAAGGGTTCTTGCCTAATATTTAGAGAAGAATTCTAAATACCGGTACCCATGAACGAGGCAGCATGGTACATTTTAGGCTTTTATTTAGTGAGAAAGATACATAGGAGAGAGCTTTATTTAAGAGAGAGATAAATCTGGGTTCATACTGAGCACCAGGAACCAGCCACATGCAGGAGCATCTAGGCCAGGAAGCCTAGGGCGGATGGCCCGAAGGCCACACACCCTGGAGGCTCAGGGCTACAGCAAGCCCCCTCCTGGCAAGAGGCCAGGGCAAAGGGAGGGGCCCCAGACACACCTTGTCCCAGGCTTTTAACCCACATCCAAAAGGGAGTGGTTAATTAACATGATTGGCTGGTGGGCACCCAGGTGTGGCCAGGTAGGTACATGAGGTCAGAGTGTGGCGAAGATATCAGGTAGGGGGTGAGGTCACATAGGGGTGTGGTCACACCTTCACACACAGGTGAAGGCGTGGTCTTCCAGCTCACAAACCTAATTGATTTTAACCTGTACACCTGCCTACTTCAAAACAGCAATGGAGAAAATATTACTTTGGTTCTTTGTTTCACACGGAAGAAGAATTTCCAAGTGGACAAGCAGAGATTTTTTTTTTAAAGATTTATTTATTTATTTGAAAGTCAGAGTTACAGGCCAGTGCCGCGGCTCATTAGGTTAATCCTCCACCTGCAGCACCAGCAACCCGGGTTCTAGTCCCGGTTGGGGCACCGGATTCTGTCCCGGTTGCTCCTCTTCCAGTCCAGCTCTCTGCTGTGGCCTGGGAGTGAGTGGAGGATGGCCCAAGTGCTTGGGCCCTGCACCCCATGGAAGACCTAGATAAGCACCTGGCTCCTGCTATCGGATCAGTGTGGTGCGCCGGCCACAGCACGCCAGCCGCAGTGGCCATTGGAGGGTGAACCAACGGCAAAAGGAAGACCTTTCTCTCTATCTCTCTCACTGTCCACTCTGCCTGTCAAAAAAATAAAAAATAAAATAAAAAAGACCCATCTCCTTAAACACCGCCCCCGGCCTCAACCGGATGGCGCGCTCAGCCCTCTGCTCTCTGCTGAGCCGCCCGCCTGCCTGCCCAGGTGTATTCTCTCCATTCAACCATGTAACCTCGCCCCCCCACACACCCCGTCCGAGCAACTGCACTCTCTCTCAGGTTCTGTCTGGAGAGGTGTCCATCCGTCCTTACGGATGTCCCTTCCCTAATAAACTGCTACTTTTTACTTTCCACTACTTTCCACTACTCTGTCTTTCTTGCGCGAAGAACCCTGCCATTCACTGGTAACACTTTCTCTCTGTCTCTCTTTCTCTCTCTCTCTCTCTCTCTCTGTCTAAATCTGCCTGTCAAAAAAAAAGGATTTATTAGAGTCAAAACCCTCCATGCCACTCTGGCTGCTGGCATGGTGGTATGGAGCTGGTGGTACTGGGGCTTTTAAGCACAATTTGGAGGAAGGAAAAAGTTTGATGTTCAGTTACAAAGCTGGGACAGAACCCATCAAAAGACCTGGTTTGCAATCTTTTTTTTTTAATTAATTAATTAATTTTTTTTGACAGGCAGAGTGGACAGTGAGAGAGACAGACAGACAGAGAGAAAGGTCTTCCTTTGCCGTTGGTTCACCCTCCAATGGCTGCTGCTGCCAGCGCACCGCGCTGATCTGAAGCCAGGAGCCAGGTGCTTCTCCTGGTCTCCCATGCAGGTGCAGGGCCCAAGCACTTGGGCCATCCTCCACTGCACTCCCGGCCCACAGCAGAGAGCTGGCCTGGAAGAGGGGCAACCGGGACAGAATCCGGCGCCCCGACCGGGACTAGAACCCGGTGTGCCAGCGCTGCAAAGCGGAGGATTAGCCTGTTGAGCCACTGCGCCGGCCCTGGTTTGCAATCTTTTACCCTGTCTGGCTTTCTCAAGATAAAACTAAACGGGCCTTGAGAAGGGTGGGACCCCTAATGGACTCTGCAACAAACTGGGAGCTCAGAAGGAATCGCCACTTTTCGCTTGCTATTCTCATGAACGTGGGAAGCCTTCAAGGAGTGGGCAGGCAGGCACTTTTGACCTTGCTAAAGATTTTGCACCTTCAGTTTCCAGTGGGACCACCCTGTCTGAGTCCTCACTCTGGAGCATGGTGGTTAGAGGGAGCCAGAGCCCAACAAACAAAGAAGCCACTGCTTGGGACGCCTGCACTCCATATCACTGTTTGAGTCCTGGCTGCTCACTTTCTGATCCAGCTGTCTGCTAATGCACCTGGGAAAGCAGTAGAGGATGGCCCCAGTGCTTGGGTCCCTGTGTGGGAGGCTCCTGGCTGTGCCCTGGCCCAGCCTTGGCTGGTGCAGGCATTTAGAGAGTAAACCAGAGGTCGAAAGAGCTCTCTCCCTCTCTCTCCCACTCCCTATCACTCTGCCTTTCAAATAAATACATTTTTAAAATCTTTTAAAAATCTATTGTTCTGCCTAGGAAGAGGCAGTTTCTTTAAGGAACTATTTCTTCCCGTAGTATCCCTTACTTGTCATAAGTAAATAAAGCTCCCGCCTTAGGGGTCACTTTCAACCCGCATGGTAAATGTGGACAGTGGGGCCGTCCGGGAGGCAGCCGCAGTTCAGCTGGGCAGCCACTGGGTGGCACTGCAGTTCCAGCGGGAAACTGCCTACAAAAGGGGGCGCGGCGAGGGAGTCAGGGACGGGGCTAGAGCGGGGAGGGCGGCTCGGCTTGGGCTCTCTAGTGCTGCACAAGTTGCTTTGGGGCCAGGGGTAGGAAGAGATACAAGAAGTAGTCCCTGCCTTCCTGGGGTCCACGGGAGAACAGACACTGGGACAACAGCACCCTGCTGTAGGGTTCCTCTGCAGGCCACCCCAGGGCCTCTTGTGCCTGCTGGAGTGGCAGGGGTGGGTAGTGGGGGCTGGGGGTGCGCCCCAGAGAGGCTTTGCTGAGATCCCAGGAGGGTGGCCTGTAGGGAGCTGAGAACTGAGTGCGACCCCCCGGGGTGCTTTTCAGGCTCAGCTCTCGGCAAAGGGGAGGAGAGATCCCTGGTGTCAGGTAATTCTGGGAGCCCCATCCCTTGTAGGAGGGGGAGAACAGCGGCCTCTCGCCCTCCGGCGGGGCCTTGCTCACGCTCCACCTGGACAGGGCTCTCAGGGGTCCGCGACGGCCTCTGCAGAGGGGTCCTCCATGCCCACAAATAGGGTTCCTCACAGAGTCCACGGAACACTAGAATTGAAGCTAAGGTTATGTGGGTGCAAGGTATTTTGAAATTCATGTAGGGTTTTTTCATAGTACGCATTTTCATGAACTTTTTGAAGAGCCCTCATGTACATGGATTTCAAGGTTTTTGCACCAAAGTAAACTTCTCTGCTTTCCTTATCTATCTATTTATGTATTTGAAAGGCAAAGTGACAGAGAGAGAGAGGGAGAGAAAGAGTTGGAAAGAAAGAGAGAGAGACATTCCATCTACTGGCTCACTCTCCAGATGCCTAAACAGTGGGGCTGGGCCAGGCTGAAGTCAGGACCCAGGGACCCCATGTGGGTCTCCCACATGGTAAGAGGGACTCAGGTCCTTGGACCATCTGCTGCCTCCCAGGTGCATTAGCAGGGCTCTGGATCAGAAGTGGGGATGAGACAGCCTCAGGCACTCTGAAACGCAATGCAGGTGTCACTACAATGCCAACCCCAAACGTGTAATCCCATCTCCCACTAACTTTTTTTTTTTTATGGGCAGAGTTAGATAGTGAGAGAGAGAGACAGAGAGAAAGATCTTCCTTCCGTTGGTCCACTCCCCAAATGGCCGCCACTGCCAAAGCTACGCCGATCCGAAGCCAGGAGCCAGGTTCTTCTCCTGGTCTCCCATGCCAGTGCAGGGCCCAAGCACTTGGGCCATCCTCCACTGCCTTCCTGGGCCACAGCAGAGAGCTGGACTGGAAGAGGAACAACCAGGACAGAACCCGGTACCCCAACTGGGACTAGAACCCAGAGTGTTGGTGTCACAGGCAGAGGATTAGCCAAGTGAGCCACAGCACCGGCCACTAACTTTTGAAGTATCCTTGCATTGGCAGATGGAAAAAAATCATAAAACCCATTAAGAGTAGGCTGCTTAAGGGTGGGCATTGTGGGCATTCTCTGTGTGGTGTGTGTGAGTGTGTGTCTGTGTGTATCTTCCTTTCTCCTTGTCACTCTGCCTTTCAAATATATATTTTTAAGTAGACTGATTAAACCACACAGCAGAACACTACACAGTTAGGAAAAGGATAAAGCATGTTCACATTCTCTAGGGCATGCCCGTAGGTCCTCAATATATTCTCAAGATTTTAAAAGCAAATTAAAAACTAGTCTGTTCCCTGGGGCTGGTGCTGTGGCTTAGCAGGTAAAGCTGCCGCCTGCAGTGCTGGCATCCCATATGGGGACTGGTTAGAGTCCCAACTGCTCCACTTCTTATTCAGCTCTCTGCTATGACCTGGGAAAGCAGTGGAAGATGGGCCAAGTCCTTGGGCCCTTGCACCTGCTTAGAGACCTGGAAGAAGCTCCTGGAACCTAGCTTTAAATTGGCGCAGTTGCATAAGTTGTGGCCAGTTGGGGAGTGAACCAGCAGATGGAAGACCTTTCTCTCTCTCTCTCTCTCTCTCTCTCTCTCTCTGCCTCTCTGTGGCTCTCTCAAATAAATAAATAAATCTTTTTAAAAAAAATAAAACTAGTCTGTTCCCTATGAATTTGTCTATGTCAAAATATACATCTACATATTCATTAGCTTTGGGGAGTGTCTAAAACTTTCTATATTCTGTAATTCCGCATTTTAAAATGTTTACAATATACCTTAGTTATGACCAGTGAAAAACAACAGAATTTGCATTTGGTGAGAAAACCCACGTTCTGCCCCTATAGTCCCCGTGTCTTTGAGGGTCTTTAAATCCACTGCCCTTTGGTAGCTAACGTGCCCGTGTCCCATGTCAGATCCCTGGGTTCTAGTCCCAGCTCCCAACTCCAGCTTCCTGCTAATTCAGACTCGGGAGGCAACAACAGTGGCCCAAGGAGCTGGTCCCTGCTACTCACACGGGAGACGGATGCCCTGGCTGCTGTGGGCATTTCAGAGTGAACCAACTCACTTGCTCTGTCTTGCCTCCCCCCTCCATCTCTCTCTCTGAGGGCAATAACCACACTCCAGCTGGGTCCTTGATGCCAATTTCAGGTCCGCCACCCTCCAGCGGGCAGAGAACACGCAGCGCCCCGCAGGGTTCCAGTCCTCCGGAACAGGATTGGGCAAACCTGGCTCCGTCAAGGCCCAGAGGGTAAATATTTCATCCCGTGCCAGCCTCCTGGTGCCAGCAACCATTGCCCAGCTCTGCCATGATGGCAGAAAAGCAGTCCCAGACAATGCAGGAGAGAAGGGTGTGGCCAGCTTCCACTAACTGTTTGCAAGGAGACCACAAGCCAGGCTGGAGTTGATTGATCCCTGATCCAGGACAGCAGGCGGAAGCTGGGGGAGACCAGTTGCTGCCTGGGACTGTGTCCAGGAACAGAGCTCTCAGCCTGCCGGGCTCATGGCTGTGCAGCTGGTGAGGGAATATTCCCACAACTCTGTTACAGTGAGCACTCAGCACAAACCTCAGCTTCAAGTTCAACACCAGTTTCCACTTCACCTTTATGCTAATAGGTCACTTTCTTCTAATGGGAGAGTACTGGCTACACAGACAGACAGACAGACAGACACAGAGAAATGCATGCACACAGGCCCTCAGAAGGAAAAGCAGGTGGATATTTTAAAAGGTACCTGCATTGATAGACGATGGTGAGACAGCCTTTTTTTATTTTTTACCGTGATGAAAAGTACAGAAGCAAGTCCCAGCAGATCCAGCTCCCTGCTAATGCACCTGGGAAAGCAGCAGAAGATGACCCAAGTGCTCGGGCCCCTGCAACCCATATGGGAGACCTCAGTGGAGTTCCTGGCTCCTTGCTTCAGCTTGGCTCTGTCCTGGCTATTGAGATCATTTGGGAAGTGAACCAGCAGTTGAAAGATCTCTGTCTCTGTATTGCTCTCTCTCTCTCTAACTCTGGATTTGAAATAAACAAACAAACAAACAAACAAATAAATAAATATTTTTTTAAAAAGGCTTTTGAGGGGCCAGTGCTGTGGCACAGCGGGTAAAGCCACCACCTGCAGTGCTGGCATCCCATATGGGTACCAGTTCAAGTCCTGGCTGCTCTACTTCTGATCCAGCTCTCTGCTGTGGCCTGGGAAAGCAGTAGAAGATGGTCCAACCGCTTGGGCCCCTGCACCCATGTGGGAGACCTGGAAGAAGCTCCTGGTCCTTGGCTTCAGATCAGCGCAGCTCCGGCCATTGCAGCCAATTGAGGAGTGAACCATCGGGTGAAAGATCTCTCTCTCTCTCTCTCTCTCTCTCTCTCTCTCTCTCTGATTCTGCTTCTCTGTAATCTGCTTTTCAAAGAAATAAATAAATATTTAAAAAAAAAAAAACTATGATAGGTCGGAGCCGCGGCTCACTAGGCTAATCCTCCGCCTACGGTGCCGGCACCTCGGGTTCTAGTCCCAGTCAGGGCACCGGGTTCTGTCCCGGTTAGGGCACCGGGTTCTGTCCCGGTTGCCCCTCTTCCAGGCCAGCTCTCTGCTGTGGCCTGGGAGTGCAGTGGAGGATGGCCCAAGTGCTTGGGCCCTGCACCCGCATGGGAGACCGGGAGAAGCATCTGGCTCTTGGCTTCGAATCAGCACGGTGCGCTGACCACAGCGCGCCAGCTGCAGCGGCCATTGTGGGGTGAACCAATGGAAAAGAAAGACCTTTCTGTCTCTCTCACTTCCACTCTGCCTGTCAAAAAAAAAAAAAAAAAACCTATGATAATGATGGTCAAGTATCTAAAAGAAAATGTGAGCATGATAGGGAAATGAAAGAAAAAGGATGAAGTGGAGTTCCTAGAGATGAAAAATACAATACCTGTATTGGAAAAATCACTGGGCACTATCAAACAGCAGATTCAACACTGAAGGAAACTATTAATAAACGTGAAGGTGCATAAACAGATCCTATTCCCAATGAAACAAAGAGAAAAAGAAAGACTAAGAAAAGTAAACCGGAGCAACACTGTGACGTAGTAGGCTGTTTCCGCCTGCAGCACCGGCACCCCATATGGGCACTGGTTCAAGTCCCAGCTGCTCCACTTCTGATCCAGCTCTCTGCTTCTGGCGCAGGAAAGCAGTAGAAGATGGTCCAACCGCTTGGGCCCCTGCACCCATGTGGGAGACCTGGAAGAAGCTCCTGGCTCCTGGCTTCGGATCAGCCTAGCTCCGGCCATTGCGGCCATCTGGGGAGTGAACCAGCGGATGGAAGACCTCTCTCCCTGTCTTTCTCTCTCTCTCTCTGTAACTCTACCTCTCAAATAAATAAATACAAGCTCAAAAAAAGAAAGAAAAGTAAACAGTCCAGTGACCTGTGGAACAATGTCCAATTACCTAACAAGTGTGTAATTGGAAACTAAGGAATAAAAGATACACAAAACAGAAGAAATAATGGTCAAAACTTCTTCCATAAATGGCAAAAACTACAGTCACATCACTGAAAGTCAGACTACAGTTAAGAGAGAAGTCTCGGGGCCGGAGCTATGGGACAGTGAGTAACGCCGCCGCCTGCTGCACCAGCAACCCATATGGGCACTGGTTGGAGTCTTGGCTGCTCCACTTCCAATCCAGCTCCCTGCTAATGGCCTGGAAAAAAATTAGAGGAAAATGACCCAAGTACTTGGGTCCCTGCTACCCATGTGGGAGCCTGGAAGAAGATTCTGGCTCCTGGCTTCGGCCTGGCCCAGCCCTGGCCATTACAGCCATCTGAGGAGTGAACCAATGACTGGAAGATCTCTCTCTCTCTCTCTCTCTCTGTGTGTGTGTGTGTGTGTGTGTGTCTCCTTCTCTCTGCAACTCTGATTAAGCAAATAAATCTTAAAAAGAGAGAAAATCTTTTTAAAAAAATGTTTTATGCATTTATTTGAGAGGTAGAGTTACAGATAGAGAGAGGGAGAGACAGAGAGAAAGGTCCTCCATCTTCTGGTTCACTCCCCAAATGGTTGAAACAGCCAGAGTTGGGCCGATCTGAAGCCAGGAACCAGGAGCCAGGAGCTTCTTCTGGGTCTCCCACGTGTGTGCAGGGCCCCAAACACTTGGGCCATCTTGTACTGCTTTTCCAAGGCCATAGCAGAGAGCTGGATCGGAAGTGGAGTAGCCAAGACTTGAACCGGTGCCCATATGGGATGCTGGCGTTGCAGGCAGAAGCTTAGCTTACTATGCCACAGCGCCAGCCTCAAGAGAGAAAAATCTTAAAATCAGCCAGTGAAAAAAAGGAAAAAAAAGATAAGGATAAAAATTACTTCCTTTCAGAAATCACATAAGGCCACGGCACAGCAGCTTTTTAGTGGGTGGGGGTGGTGGGGGACACAACATAGAGTCCCAGATCAATGATCCCAGTAAATTAAATTGATAATTTAAAATTGTCTCCCGAAGGGGCCAGCACTGTGGCATAGTGGGTAAAGCCACTGCCTGCGATGAAGCAGGGTACCCATGTGGGTACCCATTCCTGTCCTGGCTGCTCCACTTCTGATCCAGCTTCCTGCTAATCACATGGAAAAGTAGTGGAGGATGGCCCAAGTGCTTTGACCTCTATCCATGTGGGAGACCTGGAAGAAGCACCTGGCTCCGGGCTTCAACCTCGCCCAGCCCCAGCTGTTGTAGCCATCTGGGGAGTGAATCAGTGATGGAAGATCTCTCTCACTCTCTCTGTCTCTCCCCCTCCCTCTGTAACTTTGACTTCAAATAAATCAATCTTTTTTTTTTTTTTTTTTTGACAGGCAGAGTGGACAGTGAGAGAGAGAGAGAGAGAGAAAGGTCTTCCTTTGCCGTTGGTTCACCCTCCAATGGCCGCCGTGGACGGCGCGCTGCGGCCGGCGCACCGCGCTCCTCCGATGGCAGGAGCCAGGTGCCAGGTGCTTTTCCTGGTCTCCCATGGGGTGCAGGGCCCAAGCACTTGGGCCATCCTCCACTGCACTCCCGGGCCACAGCAGAGAGCTGGCCTAGAAGAGGAGCAACCGGGACAGAATCCGGCGCCCCAACCGGGACTAGAACCTGGTGTGCCGGTGCCGCAAAGCGGAGGATTAGCCTGTTGAGTCATGGCGCCGGCCAAATAAATCAATCTTAAAAAAAAAAACACACTAAAAAACCAGGAGAAGATGGTTTCTGTGATGAATTCTACCAAAGATTTAAAGTAGTGTTAGTACCTATCCCTCACAAATT
The DNA here is from genome assembly GCA_015711505.1 of Sylvilagus bachmani. Taxonomy (NCBI): domain Eukaryota; kingdom Metazoa; phylum Chordata; class Mammalia; order Lagomorpha; family Leporidae; genus Sylvilagus; species Sylvilagus bachmani. The sequence goes on from CM027398.1 coordinate 5,676,681, forward strand.
ATGAAAAACAGAAAAGGAGGAAGGACTTCCAAATTCATTCTGAGGCTAGTATTACCCTAAAAACAAAAACCATATGCCAGCATCCCTATAAAACCTCCACCAAAATACTAGTAAACCCAACCCAGCACTTCAATTATGTAAAAATTCAACTTATGGGGCTGGCACTGTGGCACAGCCGGTTAACACTCTGGCCTGAAATGCCGGCATCCCATATGGACGCTGGTTCGAGACCCAGCTGCTCCACTTCCGATCCGGCTCTCTACTATGGCCTGGGAAAGCAGTAAGCAGATGGCCCAAGTCTTTGGGCTCCTGTACCCTCATGGGAGACCCAGAAGAAGCTCCTGGCTCCTGGGTTTGGATCGGTACAGCTCCTGCTATTGCAGCCATCTGGGGAGTGAACCAGTGGATGGAAGACCTCTCTCTCTGCTTCTCCTCTCTCTGTGTAACTCTGACTTTCAAATAAATAAATAAATCTTTATAAAAAATCCAACTTATAAATTATATAAAAATGATTATAGATCACCACCAAATGTGATTTATCCTAGGAATGCAAGATCGGTTCAAAATCTAACACGGCAATCGATATAAGACACTTTATAACCACATGCTTACTTGAGTGATGCTGAGAAAGTATTTGACAAAATCCAACACCAATTTGTGATAAAAGCATTCAACAAATTGGGAACAGAAAGCAATTTCTTCAACCTGAAAAAAAGGCATCTATGAAAAACCCCCAGGCAACATCCTTGAAGGGTAACTGAGGCTGCCGAGACAGGAAGCAAGGATGTTCCCCATCCTCACTTACATTCAACTCCGTATGGGGAGCGCCAGGCAGGCTTCTTAGGTAACAAGAAGAAAGAAAAAGCGCTCAATATGGGGCCGGCACTGGGATGTAGCAGGTAAAACTGCTGCCTGTGGTGCCGGCATCCTATACGGGTGCTGGTTCGTGTCCTGGTTGCTCCACTTCTGGTCCAGCTCCCTGCTAATGGCCTGGGAAAAGCAGTGAAAGTGGCCCAAGCGCTTGGGCCCCTGCACCCATGTGGGAGACCCAGAGGAAGCGTCTGGCTCCTGGCTTTGGCCTGGCCCAGCTCCAGCTGTTGTGGATATCTGGGGAGTGAATCAGTGGATGGAAGATTCTCTCTCTCTCTCTCTATCTCTCTCTCTCTCTCTCTCTCTCTCTCTCTCTCTCGCCCCCTATCCCTTTCAAATAAGTAAATAATCTTCAAAAAAAATAGTCAGATAAATGAAAGGAATAAAATATATGCACGTGATATCCCATAGGCCAATTTCTCAAATAATAAACAGTTTCTAGAAATCAAGAAGACAATGACCAATAAACTAACAGAATGCAGAAAGAGTAAGAACATGCTTTTCAGGAAAAAAAATTATCCTTAAACAAGTGGAAGACCATGCAGCTTCACTCACAACAAGAGAAATGCGGATCTAAACCACGCCATCACGTTTCTCGCCTATCAGATTGGCAGACATTCAAAAGGCTGGCAGCACACAGCCTGAGACTGTGGGGAACAGGCGGGCACGCACTCAGCTGGTGCAGGTGCAAAGCGCCAATATCCACCAGCATGGTCAGAGTACGTGCTCTTGCACCCAACAATCCCATTTCTGAGAGCGCATCAGATATTCCTGGATGTGGACAACGTGATGTGTTTTACTGCAAGATCGGGGTTTGCAAACTTCTTTACTATATTCACTATAACATAACGTTTAACAGGAAAATACTGGAAACTTCCCAAATGTCCATCTGTTGGTGTTTGGTTGAAAAAAATCATGGTTCATCTGTATAGCAGATGTAAGTATTAAAAAAAAAAAGAATAAGAAAGCTCTTTCTGGGGCTGGCACTGTGGTGTAGCGGGTAAAGCTGCCGCCTGCAGTGCTGGCATCCCATATGGGCACCGGTTCAAGTCTTGGCTACTCCACTTCCGATGCAGCTCTCTGCTATGGCCTGGGAAAGCAGTACAAAATGGCCCAAGTCCTTGGGCCCCTGCACCTGCATGGGAGATCCAGAAGAAGCTCCAGGCTCCTGGCTTCGGCTCTGGCTGTTGCAACCAACTGGGGAGTGAACCAGTGGATGGAAGACCTGTCTCTGTCTCTGTAGCTCTGCCTTTTAATTAAATAATTAAATATTAAAAAGAAAGGAAAAGAAAGAAGAAAGGAAGGAAGAAAGAAAATCTTTCTGTACTGATATAAAGATATAAAGATTTCTCTGGAAAATACTGTTCAATGGAAACACAGGATCCACAACAGTATAAGTAAGATTCTACTTGTTTTCCTAAGGAAGAGAGAGAAATAGGCATATATATTTGTTCATATTTTCTTTTATCTGCATAAACAAACACTGCATTACAAGGCTATCTGGGAAGTCTAGCACAGCAGCTCAGGAGACTAGGGAAAATCTACATGACACAGTGGAGTGGAACTGCGACTTTCCTTATACGGCTGCCAAATTTGTGAACCTATTTGTGATTCTTGGTGGGACACAGAGACCATTATGTTCCACTGTAGAAGCCATAAAAGCTGAATACTCACCTTCCCAGCTTCCTTGCAGCCTAGCCAATCAACTGCATCCTCTGTAGAGCCTGGGTTGGGAGCTGGTGTGAAGCCTCTCTCTGGCTGTCCACAGGAGCCAGGGCATCTCCATGTTCTGGAGTGGTAGAGAAGTCCTGGGACCAGTGCTGGCAGGGAGTCGGGGGTTGCCAGTGGGTCCAGTGGCGATAGCCTGGGGCCCTGTGGACAGACCTGGTAAAGGCAGCAGGTGACTTAGTTTGCTCGCTGATCTCATCTGACAGCACCGGTTTTGCTGTGATTCTGGTGGGCAGCTTCCCTTGCACCTGCCTACCTTCCAGTCCTGTGTTTCCAATGCGCCGTGTATTCATTGGCCTCCTGAGCACTGGTTCTAGTCCCAGCTACTCCACTTCTGATCCAACTTTCAGCCGATGATAGCCGTCTTCCCACCTATATGGGAGACCTGGATGGAGTTCTAGGCTCTTGGCTTCAACCTGGCACAGCCCTGGTGTGTTGCGTTTTGTGGAAGCAGGTGGAAGACCTTTCTCTCTCTCTGTCTCCCCTTGCCACCATCACTCTACCTTTCAAATAAATAATAAATCTTAAAATAAATTATTGTACAAGGATCGGTTTCAATCCTTGCTTTTATTCTTTTGTGTTTATACCAAGAAGTGGGATTGCTGGGTCACTTCAAAACATGTATGCAAAAACGTAATTAAAAGACAAGTTTATTTTGATGTAAAAAAATTAGGAATTCATAGCATATGAGGAGTTTTCAGCAAGTTCATGGAAAATGCCTATTATAAAAAACCATATGCACAAATTTCAAAATTGCATTTACCAAAATAAACTTATCTTTTAATTTTTCTTTTCACAGAATTTTTAGTATCCGCCCATGGTAATTCTGTGCCTAACCCTTTGAGGAGCTGCCGGGCGCTGTACTGCTTGTCTTTCCATATTCCTGCCAGCGTGGTATGTGGTACCTGAATGCGTGCACAATCACTTCCTAAGGCATCACCCCACAAGGGGCGGGGCTTGCACACCCAAACTCATCGGACCTTGAGCTTTCCACCCTGCATCCTGGCCTTTCTGAGGACCCTGCACATTCGTTGTGACAAAGTAATCTCCCTAACATCACAGGCCTTAGCCCAGACATGCAATCTTTGGTCTGCTCCCAGCTGCCCTGCCTCTGATCCAGCTCCCTGCTAACGCGCCTGGGAAAGCAGCGGAAGATGGCCCAACTGCTTGGGCCCCTGTAGCCGACGTGGGAGACCTGGATAGAGTTCCAGGCTCTTGGCTTTGGCCCCGCCTGGGCTACATTTGGGGAGTGAACTAGTGGGTGGAAGATCTCTCTCCTGTATGTCTCTCCTCCTTCTCTCTCTCACGCTGCCTTTCAAATCAATAGCTAAATCTTGGCACATTCCGTTAGGCTGCAGCTTGCTACTTCCACGGGAGGCAGTGCTAGGCTAACTTTAACACTTGTAATGAGCTTTTCTTTCTCCAAGCCCCGCCCCACCTCCCGCCCCTCCCTGCAGACTCTCACTCCTCGTAGACCCAGGAGGAAGTCCCGCCCCGTGTGGGCCACGCCCACCGGGTGTCCTGCTGCCACAAGCATTTTGCCTGTGAACTTGAGTGGTAAGGTGATGATGGTCGGCGTTGGAGCTTTGAGAGTGTTCTTTTGAGAGTTCTCTTGTAACGCAAGCTGAGGTGGAGCCAAGCGGCGTCCAGATAGCCACCTGGACCGCTGTGTGAGCGTGCACCAATAAGAGAGTTGGCGGTTCAGCCCTTTCCCTCCAAAGCTGGTATCTGGAGGCTGAGATAATACACGCCCAGGACCACTGATCCCAGTGCCTCCAGACTCTTCTCGCTGGGGCTCCACCCTCTGGGAGTGCTCCCTCTGAGACAGCATCGGCTGCCAGAGGAAAGTCCTCTGCTTCCCTGCCGACCACGCACGGGACGGCCATGGCCATCTGGAGGGGGTCCAGTGCCACCTTAAAGAGCTGAGCTCCAAGACTGACCACTTGGACAGTCTCTTTCCTGGACGCACTGTGTTTCCTTCCTCACCAGCGCTCTGTGCTGATTGTCTTCTAATTTTTTCCTATTTTTTTCATATATAACTTTTGCTTATTCTGTTTTTGTGTAACTTTCCATGAACTGATTAATTTTGGAATTATCTTTGTTTTACCTGACTTGTCATTTGATTACAGAGGAAAGAACCCACCCCTCTTTTTTTTTTTTCCAAGATTTAATTAATTTATTTGAAGGGTTACAGAGAAGAGATGTTTTCCATCTGCTGGTTCACTAGCCAGATGACTGCAATGGCAGGGGCAAGACCAGGCCGAAGCCAGAAGCCAAGAGCTTCTTCCAGGTCTACCACAGTGGGTACAGGGGCCCAAGCACCTGGGCCATTCTCTGCTGCTTTCCCAGGCCATTAATATGGAACTGGATTGGAAGTGGAGCGGCCAGGACTCGAACCAGTGCCCAGATGGGATGCCAGCACTGCAGATGGCAGCTTAACCCGATGTGCTGCAGTGCTGGTCCTGAGCCCGCCCCTCTTACAGAAATTGGAATCCTTGAGGTTAAGCTGTTGCCAGGTGGTAAAGAGCCAGACCATCTTTCCTGGTCCAGCCCAACAGCCCTTGGATTTCAGCCTTCCGAGGGCGCTGACCAAGGCAGGACAGGGAGATCTATGCCCAACAGCAGTGTGGCTCCTCTCTCCCCCAGGCTGAGAACAGAACGCTCAGGGATCCCAGGGCTGTGTGGATGCTCCCAGGAGAATATCACCTCCGAGCAACAAGTATGCAGTTCTGAAACCAGAGCCTAGGGAGACCAGAGCCAAGAGACTGCGCTGCTGACAGAGCTCCACTTTTGCTTTTCAACGAGTCCCTGCATTTGTGGGGGGAGGGTGGTGGGCTTAAAGACTTTCAGGATTTTAGACTCAGGATGCTTTGGGGGCGGCCATCTGGCCAAGGAGTGAAGACACTCGCATTCCACATTAGAGTGTCCATGCTTCAGTCCCAGCTCCCCGCTGATGCGCATCCTGGGAGACAATAGGTGATGGCACTGAGTACTTAAGTCCCTGCACCCACATGGGAGACCTGGATTGAGCTTCTGGCTCCTGGCCTGGCTCAGTCAGCCCCAGCCATTGCGGGTTTTGGAGGATTGAATCAGTGGATGAGCGATCTCTATCTCTTTGCCACTAGAATAATAAAAACAAATTAAATTAAAATTAAAAATAATGCTTTGTTTCCATTTCCCAAATCAGGGCAATTTGTTATAATAGAAGCTTTTCCGTTTGGTGCAGTCTAAGCTGCTGTGTGGAAGCAGCCTATTGGGGGAGTAGCTGGGATAGATGCACGGTCCAGAGCCCTGGGCGACTCACACTCCAGAACTCTGTGTTAGGGATTTTGGAAAAATGAGCTTAAAAAAGGACCAACTTTGGGGCCAGCATTGAAGCACAGCAGGTAAGCCATTACTTGCAACTCTGACATCCCATATTCAAGTGCTGGGTCAAGTCCTAGCTGCACCGCTTCTGATCCAGCTCCCTGCTAATGCACCTGGCAAGCAGCAGATGATGGTTCAAGCACTTGGGCCCCTGCCACTCACATGGGAACCAGGATGGAGTTCTGGGCTCCTGGCTTTGGCCTGCTCTAGCCCTGAGTGTTGTACCCAGTTGAGGAGTAAACCAATGGATGGAAGATCTCTCCCTCTCTCTTTTTCTCTCTTCCTCCACCTTTCACATAAATAAATCTTTAAAAAAGGATCAACTTTGATCATAAAATGTCCATGGGACCACTTTTTTTTTTAAAGGAAAATATGTAGAATAGAATAAATGAACAGTAGGGATGCTGGTGAACCACAGCATGTCCTGTCAATGGGTGAGAGGCAGTTATCAAAGGCTGGCAAGGATACACCTTGGCTGGACTCTCAGGGCTCAGAGAATGATGCCCCAAGTGCAGGCCTCCCAAGCAGCCAGGAGGGAAAGCGTCTCTCCACCTCCTCCCACCTCCTGTCTCTCCCCATCCTGCTCCCCAAGGCAAGGCAGGTCAAAACACCTGAAACCCTTTACTCCAAAGCAAGCCGCGCAGAGCCTAACATTCTTACCCTAACCTTCCCTGACCTTGCCGCGTAGGAGTTGGCCGTAAGGGCATTCTCCAACCCACCTTGTTTGATCATGGGTCCTAAGACCCCACTTCCAGAAAGTGTCCTGCACCATGCCCGAGAGGAAGAAATCCTAGAAATGAGGGCCCGTGCCCATTCTGCCCAGTCATGTCTCTCCACGGAACCCAAGCACACACAGTCACTCCCGCACCAGGGACGACCACGCACATGTCCATTTGTCAGGCTTTTCTCTTATCCACCAGTCTTTTCTTATAAAGATGTCAGCTGGTGGGGGGCCGGCACCATGGCTCACTTGGTTAATCCTCCACTTGTGTCGCCGGCATCCCATATGGACGCCGGGTTCTAGTCCTGCTTGCTCCTCTTCCAGTCCAGCTCTCTGCTGTGGCCCGAGAGGGCAGTGGAGGATGGCCCAAGTGCTTGGGTGCCTGCACCCGCATGGGAGACCAGGAGGAAGCACCTGGCTCCTGGCTTTGGATCAGTGCAGTGCGCCGGCCGTAGCGGCCATTTGGGGAGTAAACCAGCAGAAGGAAGACCTTTCTCTTTGTCTCTCTCTCTCACTGTCTGTAACTCTACCTGTCAAATAAATAAATAAATAAATAAAAAGATGTCAGCTGTGACCCTTGGCAAAGGGGAGCAAAGAGATCTCATACACACACACACACTCACACACTCACACTCACTTGCACACTCACACACATAACACCCCTTTTCTGTCCCTACAGGACCATTGAAAAACACAAGCAGAGAAAGCACTCTCTAAGGACAAAAATATGACGTTCATGAATAAAGACCAGAAAACACACTTCCCCCAAAAGTGACTTAGGGATTGGGATTGTTGGTGCTTTTATTTATTTACTTATTTATTTTTAACAGTTTGTTTGCTTATTTGGAAGGCAGAGTGACACAGAGAGAGGGAGAGACACAGAGAGATATCTTCCACCCACTGGTTCACTCCCCGAATGGCCTCAACAGCCATGTCTGGGCCAGGCTGAAGCCAGGAACCAGGAACTGCATTCGGGGCTCCCACGTGAGTGGCAGGGGCTTAAGCACTTGAGCCACCTTCTGCTGCCTGCCCAGTCGCATTAGCTGGATTGCAAAACAGAGGGGCTGGGACCTGAACCGGCGCTCTGTGTGTGCCGCTGGCCTTGTAAGTAGCAGCTAAACCTGCCATACCACTCACCAGCTCTTGGCTTTCTTGTCTAAAAACACCACTCACGTCCCTGTGTTGTGTTTCCACTAAGAAAAGAGAAGGATCAAAGTGAAGCAGACGTTTCGCTGAGGCCAGCTGCTGGGTGACAACAAGCGTGGGTTCCCACTTTGTCAGGCCCTGGGCCTCGCTGGGACTCTGAAATGTACCCTGCGTCACCCAGGGGGCTCTCCCTGGTGACAGCCTAGGGCGGTGTGATATTGTGAAACACGTTTGGACTTTGTCCCCACATCCTGGCGTGCGTCTCCTGAAATTCTTGGAATCTTCAAAGTATTAAGTGTCCTTTGATGCTAGAGAGTTGAAAGAGGGCTGGCAGCCCCAGGTAGCCTCAGGAGGGGGCTGGCCACAGGTTGACTGAGACAAGATAGGGAGGTGGAGACTTTCAGCCCCACCCCCAACCTCTGAGAATTAAGTTGGGCAAGATATGATCAGTGATGCCTATGTGATGAAGCACCCATAAAACCCCAAAAGGGCAGGCTGTGGAGCGCTTCCCCGTAGCTGAACACGTGGGAGGTGTGCAAACTCTGTAGCTCCTCTCCTGTGCCTCTCTCCATCTAGAGTTCATCCGCATGCATGAAATATCCTTCATCAGAAACCAGTGTACGTAGCTCCCTGGACCCTGTGAGTCATCTCAGCCAACCAAACTCAAGGTCAAGGGAGGGATGAGGGGAACCCCAGCAGATAGCCCCTTGTCAGAAATTCTGGACTTACAACTGGCTTCTGAATGGAGGGAGCGGGGAGAGGGAGTCTTGGGCACTTGGAACTCAACCAAATTGGATAGGACACTGAGTTGCAGAATTGCTTCCTTGCTCAGTGTGTGGGAAGATATCCTCAGGCGTTTTGTGTTGTAAGAGTAGAGACACTGATTTTGTTTTTTCCCACATTCACAAAATGGGCTCTAATAAAGGAGTGATTAAAAATGCATCAGCAAGGGGCCAGTGCTGTGGTGTAGCCAGTAAAACCGCAGCCTGCAGTGCCGGCATCCCTTATGGGTGCCGGTTCGGGTCCTGGCTGCTCTGCTTCCGATCCAGCTCTCTGCTATGGCCTGGAAAAGCAGTAGAAGATGGCCCAAGCCCTTGGGCCCCTGTAACCACATGGCAGGGCCCAGAGGAAGCTCCTGGCTCCTGGCTTTAGATCAGCACAGCTCTGGCCATTGCAGCCAACTGGGGAGTGAACCAGTGGATGGAAGACCTCTTTATCTCTGCCTCTCTTTCTCTCTGTGTATAACTCTTGACTTTCAAGTAAATAAGTAAATCTAAAAAAAATGTGTTAACGAGGCTGGGGTTGTGGCATAGTGGGTAAAGTTGCTGCCGCCAGTATCCAATATAGGCACCAGTGGTTCAAGGTCCGACTGCTCTACTTCTTGCTGATCCAGTTCCCTGCTAATGAGCCTGGGAAAGCAGTAGAAGATGGCCTAAGTCCTTGGGCCCCTGCACCCACTTAGGAGACCCAGAGGAAGCTCCTGGCTCCTGGCTTTGGATCAGCTCAGTTCTGGCCATTGAAGTCACTTGGGGAGTGAACCAGTGGATAGAAGACCTCTCTCTCTGTCTCTACCTCTCTCTCTAACTCTGCCTTTCAAACAAATAAAATAAATCTTTAAAAAGAAAAGTATCAAACGGCGCCGTGGCTCAATAGGTTAATCCTCCGCCTTGCGGCGCTGGCACAACGGGTTCTAGTTCCAGTCAGGGCACCGGATTCTGTCCCGGTTGCCCCTCTTCCAGGCCAGCTCTCTGCTATGGCCCGGGAGTGCAGTGGAGGATGGCCCAAGTCCTTGGGCCCTGCACCCCCACATGGGAGACCAGGAGAAGCACCTGGCTCCTGGCTTTGGATCAGTGCGATGCGCCGGCCATTGGAGGGTGAACCAACGGCAAAGGAAGACCTTTCTCTCTGTCTCTCTCTCTCTGTCCACTCTGCCTTCAAAAAATAATAATAATAATAAAAATAAATAAAAAGAAAAGTGTCATCCTGGGTGGGGGTGGCTGGTTGTGAAATAGTGGGTAATGTTGCTACCTATGACATTGGCAACCCTTATGGGTGCCGGTTCCTTTCCCAGCTGCTCCACTTCTGATTAGCTGCTTGCTAATGGCCTGGGAAAAGCAGCAGAGGATGATCCAGGTACTTGGGATGAAGATCCTGGCCCCTGGCTTCAGCCAGGCACAGTGCTGGCCATTGCAACTATTTGAGGAGTAAACCAGCGGATGGAAGATCTCTCTCTGTCTCTTCGTCTCTCTCTGTAACTCTGACTTTCAAAATGATTACATAAAACTTTTTTAAAGATGTATTTATTTGAAAGACAGAGTTCCAGAGACAGAGAGAGAAAGAGAGAGAGAGAGAGAATTTTTTCATCTACTGGCTCACTCCCCAAATGGCCACAACAGCTGGAGCTGGGCCGATCCGATGCAAGGAGCTGGAGCTTCTGCCAGATCTGCCATTTGGGTGCAGAGGCCCAAGGATCTGGGCCATCCTCTACTGCTTTCCCAGGTCATAACAGAGAGCTGGATCAGAAGTAAAGCAGCTGGGACTTGAACCGGCGCCCATAGAAGTTGCCAGCACTGCAGGTGGCGGCTTTACCCACTACCCCACAGCACCGGTCCCATAAAGCTTTTTTAAAAAATGTGTCATTTAGGCACTGGCGCTATGGTGCAGTAGGTTAAAGCCCTGGCCTGAAGAGCCGGCATCCCATATTGGGGCCGGTTCTAGTCCCGGCTGCTCCTCTTCTGATCCAGCTCTCTGCTATGGCCTGCGATAGCGTAGAGGATGGCCCGAGTCCTTGGGCCCCTGCATCTCCGTGGGAGACCTGGAGGAGGTATATGGCTCCTGGCTTTGCATCGGCACAGCTCCGGCCATTGCAGCCACCTGGGGAGTGAACCAGAGGATTGGAAGACCTCTCTTTCTGTCTCTATCTCTCTCTGTAACTCTTTTCTTTTCTTTTTCTCTTTCAAATAAATAAAATAAATCTTTAAAAAAAAAGTGTCATCTAAGGATGGACATTTGGCCTAATACCTAAGGTGCTGCTTGGAACATCTGTATCCCGTATCAGGGTGCCTGGGTTTGAGTCTCGGATTGGCTCCTCATTCCAGCTCCGTGCTGACGCATACCTTGGGAGGCAGCAGCTAATGCCTCCAGAGCTGAGTCCCTCCACCCATGTGGGAAACATGAATTGAGTTCTGGGCTCCTGGCTTTGGCCTGATCCCAGGCATCTGGGGGAGTGAACCAGCAGATGAAAGATATCTCTCTCTTGCAAATAATGTAAAATATTTTCCAGATGTGGCATCCAAATTTTCAGAGTCCAGGACAAGTCTGTCAGATGTGGTGGTTAACAGCTAGTCTGATGGGGACATCCCAAACCCTGGGGATCTCCACTGTGCTAAATAACCACAGGATGCTGCTATGCATAGGCTGTGCTGCGTACCCCAGACAGGCTGTGTTTCCCCTTCCTCCTTCCTGTGGGCAGTGACACTGGTTAAAATGGGCCTCAGGTTCAAGTCCAGGCACCTCCACTTCCCATCCAGTTCCCTACTAATAGCCTGGGAGAGCAGTGGAAGATGGCCCAAGTGCTTGGACACCCCTGCCACCCAACTGGGAGACCTGGACAGAGTTCCAGGCTCCTGGCTTTGGCCAGGTCAGTGGCCATCTGGGGAGTGAATCAGCAGATGGCACATCTCTCCCCCTCTCTTTGTAACTCTGCCTTTCAAATAAATAAATGAAAGTGTTTAAGAAGCTAGAGGAAGCGCTTGCATACATGGTTCTGCACCTGTACTTGCCCTCTGTAGTAAGGCAAGAGGTGAACCTGGTGTTGGAATTGGGATCTACCTGGTGTCTTTCACCTGGGCCTGGCAATTATCCTCTACCCTCTGTGCCCCCGTCTTCTGATCACCTTTCCACTCTCTGTGTGCCCCAAGGCTCAGCAGCTGTAGGGCAACGGTCCCCCTCTGGCTGCCCCTCGGGTTTAGCTGAGAGGGAGCCCCAGCAGTAGGGGCCAGGAAGCAGAGCGTGTCTGCCTCCGTTTCCCCTGCAGAGCCTCCACTGATAGCTGCGGTGCCACCCAAGCCTTCGTCGGCACACAGGTGGGTGCTGACATATCTTCTCTGTCTCCAGATTCCAGAAACTGCGCCCCTCCCTGGTCTGTTCTGGCCCAAGGGAAAGCACCAGCCCTATTGTTCCTGGTCCCTGCACCATCCCTGGCGGTTACTCTACACCTTACCCTCACATTTGTAAATACCCCTTTATTCAACTCTCCTCAAATGACCCAATCGCGTGTGCCACCTGATTTCTGCCGGGACCTCGACTGACATAACCCCTGAAGAGATAGGGAGTAACTCATCCAAGTTCAAGGTGAGTAGGTGGCACAACCGGCCTTGGGAACAGGTCTGGCTGCATTCAGAACCGGTGCCTGTGCTGCTGGATGCACTGCTCAGTTGGCGTCTGCTGGGGAGAGGCGCGAGCACCTTGGGCACTTGGGAGGCATCCAACACTGCACATAGGAAAGGAGTTCTGCTTGTGTTCTATAGCGCAGATGCCCGGGCCTGTGCCCACATCTGTCCTTCCTGGAGCTGGTGTGTGCACCCTCATTACAGGCATACTCGGAGATCCTGTGGGCTTGATTGCAGGTCATTGCAATAAAACAACTCATGTGAATTTTTTAGTTTCCCAGTACATACGGAAGTTGTATGGACACTATATTGTAGTCTATTATGTATACAATAACATTATACCCCCAAAACGATGTATAAGTCTTAATTTAAAAATATGTTATAGGGCAGCTGTTGTGGCACGGCAGGTGCACACTCTGCTTGGGACACTTGTATCCGACCTCGGGTTGATTAGCGTCCTGGTTCCTAGCTTCCGTTGCAGCTTCCTGCTAATGTGCACCCTGGGAGGCAGCAGATAATGGCCCAAGTATGTGGATCCCTACCATCCATGTGAGAGACCCAGCTGGAGTTCCTGGGTCCTGGCTTCAGCCTGGCCCAGCCTTGGCTGTTGTGGGCATTTGGGAGTGAATCAGTAAATAGAAGATCTCTCTCTATCTCTCTCTGCTTTCAAATAGATGAAAATAAACAAATATTTTAAAAACAAAAATCCGTCATTGCTACAAGATGCTAATGATCAATGATCGTCAGTGTTGTTGGAATTACAGCACAGGTAGATTCGCTCCATAAAGGGTTGCCACAAACCTTGTATACAATTGTATACAAGGAAATGTATGGGGAGTACCATAAAACAAAGTATGTCTGTAACCAGCTCTAAGAGTCCTTTTTCTAGCCCAGGGAGCCTTTGCTTTCACAGAGTGGCCAATTTAAGTTTTTAAAACACTTGATCTAGGTCTCCCATGTGGGTGGTAGGGACTGTCCACTTGGGAGAGTTCGCATTAGCAGGAAGCTGGAATTGGGATCTGGACCTGGGGCACAGAGGCATCTTAGCATTTTTTTTTTTTTTTTGACAGGCAGAGTGGACAGTGAGAAAGACAGAGAGAAAGGTCTTCCTTTTCCGTTGGTTCACCCCCCAATGGCCGCTAGGGCCAGCACAGTGCTTCTCCTCATCTCCTATGCAGGTGCAGGGCCCAAGGACTTGGGCCACAGCAGAGAGCTGGCCTGGAAGAGGGGCAACCGGGACAGGATCTGGTGCCCCAACTGGGACTAGAACCTGGGGTGCTGGCGCCGCAGGCAGAGGATTAGCCTAGTGAGCTGTGGCACCGACTCTTACTCAGCATCTTAACCACCAGGCTAAACACCTGCCACATGGTCATCAATTATTTCTCTTCTTCCAATTCCTTTTACTCTCACCCTCTCTTTCCCTCTCCTCCATTTCTCAGCCTTTCAAATAAGTAAGTAAATAAATCTTAAAAGTAATGTGGTGTGCCAGCGCTGCGGCTCAATAGGCTAATCCTCCCCCCTTGCGGCGCCGGCACACCAGGTTCTAGTCCTGGTTGGGGCGCCAGATTCTGTCCTGGTTGCCCCACTTCCAGGCCAGCTCTCTGCTGTAGCCCGGGAGTGCAGTGGAGGATGGCCCAAGTGCTTGGGCCCTGCACACCATGGGAGACCAGGAGAAGCACCTGGCTCCTGCCTTCGGATCAGCGCAGTGCGTTGGCCGCAGCGCGCCGTCCACGGCGGCCATTGGAGGGTGAACCAAAGGCAAAGGAAGACCTTGCCTGTTAAAAAAAAAAAAAAAAAAAAAAAGTAATGTGGTGATTTGAACCAGGTCATATTGTTATAAAAGTCATTATTGGGACAGTTGGCAAAAAAAAAAAAAAAAAACTTGAATGTTGATTAAATGGTAGTAATGTTAATTTCTTGACTTTGATGCTTACTTGATTATAGGAAGTAAATATAAACTTAGTATTCCATGAGAGAAGTAAGCCTTAATAGCCTCGTCACCCATAGCATAATAGGAATGGTGTCTTCCCTGTGACACCTTTCTTGAGAGAACTGTAATCAGTAGTCCTGCAATCCTCTTCAGATGAGGAACTCTGGGTAAGAAAGAATGCACAGAAGCATTACAGGATGACCATACTGTTTCAGGCTTGAAAATGCTAAATGCTATCAATCCTTTTTTAAAAAAGATTTATTTATTTATTTGAAAGGCAGAGTTCTGAAAGGCAGAGGCAGAGAGAGAGATCGATCTTCCATCTGCTGGTTCACTACCCAGATGGCCGATACGAAGCCAGGAGCCAGGAGCTTCTTCCAAGTGTCCCACGCGGGTGCAGGGGCCCAAGCACTTGAGCCATCTTCACTGCTTTCCCAGGCCATAGCAGAGAGCTAGATTGGAAGAGAAGCAGCCGGGACTAGAACCAGTGACCACATGGGATGCTGACGCTGCAGGCAGCGGCTTCACCAGTTAAGCCACAGTGCTGGCCCAGCTATAAACTTTTAAGCCAAGGTGTGGTCCCAGGGCTTTATCTGATTATGCTAAAAGAATCTCTAAGTTCTTGTAGCCCAGAGTGGTGAGATAACCAGAAGTCAGACCCAAAGTCTGAGCAATAGTTTGAAAAATTACAGTGGTTGTTGAATTCATACTTATCCAGTTTCTTAAGTGAACATTCAGGCAGTAATGAGCAAAGAGTAGGATTATCAAAAGTGCACAGAGGTTTACAGTACCCAAAACTGTGCTGAGCCTCACTGTGGACTCACCTTGCTTAAAGACCCCCTGGAGACCTTCCTGAAGAAGTTATCTGTGAGAGAAGTCTAATTCTGCACATACGCACCCAGGGCTGGATCCAGACCTCCTACAAGAACTGTGACTCCCAATCTTGGAATACCAGCCAGTGACCTTAAAAAACACCAGGTCACACTCTCAGAAGTTCCAACGATACTAGAAGTCATCGGCAACATTTAAAAACCAGGCGTCTAAGGGTCGGCACTGTGGCGCAGTGGGTTAACGCCCTGGCCTGAAGCGCCAGCATCCTATATGGACACCAGTTCTAGTCCCAGCTGCTCCTCTTCCGATCCAGCTCTCTGCTGTGGCCTGGGAAAGCAGTGGAAGATGGCCCAAGTCTTTGGGCCCCTGCACCTGTGTGGGAGACCAGGAAGAAGCTCCTGGCTCCTGGCTCCTGGGTTCGGATCGGCATAGCTCCGGCCATTCCGGCCATCTGGGGAGTGAACCAGTGGATGGAAGACCTTTCTCTGTTTCTGCCTCTCTCTCTGTAACTCTGTGTTTCAAATAAATAAAATATATCTTAAAAAAAAAAAAAGAAAACAACCTAGTGTCTAGATGAAGTGTTTCTTTTGAAATATAGAAGCATCCGACAGCCCCAGGGCCTCTCTCGCCCAGGGCTTTCATCAGAGCACCTGCCGTCCCTTAGGCAGGGCCTGCATTTACCCAGTTCCCTGCAGACATCCCCTACCCCATCCCCGCCCCCCAGAAGGGGAAGGCTCTGTTCACTGTGTAACCACTGCACGCAACAGGGAGACTCTGTCCTTATATGACTGCTGAAAGCAGAACCATCCTAACATGCCAGTCATTTAAAGAGAGAGTCTTCCTTTTTTCCAGAAACTTTCTACAGTGGGAATACTGGATGCCCCACAGAGATGGCTGCTCTCTGGGGCTTCAGCCTTCCAGGGCCTCCCTTCCAGACCCACCTTCTTCGTGTTAATAATACATGTGCTTTTTAAAATAATATGGGGCAGGTGTTGTGGCACAGTGGGTTAAGTGGCCATTTGCGACACCACCATCCCATATCGGAGCGTGGGTTCAAGTCCCAGCTGCTCCACTTCCAATGCAGCTCTCTGCCATGCACCTGGGAAACCAGGGGAAGATGGCCCACATACAAAACTCAGATAAAGTTCCTGGCTTCTAGCTTCGGCTTGGCCCAGCCCTAGTTGTTGCAGCCATTTGGGGAGTAAACCAACAGATGGAAGATCTCTCTGTGTCTTTTCCTTTGTCTCTGTCACTCTGCCTTTCAAATAAATAAATCTTCTAAAAATAGACTTTTTACAAATGGTTTTGGAATTTAAGAAAATAATTGACAAGATAGTATAGAATTTTCTCATATGCCCTGCTTCCTATTTCTCTTATTAATATTAATGGCATCTTAATGTGAATGTGGGATATTTATGTTGTATATTCATATAGATATGACATATTAATATGACATTAATATTGCTACTGTTAATATGGTATACCGATTACAAGGAGTGCACCAATATCAATTAATTACCAATTTAAAAAAATTTATTTGAGAGGTAGAGTTACAGTGAGAGGGAGAGAGAGAAAGATCTTCTGTCCTCTGGTTCACTCCCCAATTGGCCGCAACAGCCAGAGCTGTGCCGATCTGAAGCCAGGAGCCAGGAGCTTCTTCTGGGTCTCCTATGTGGGTGCAGGGTCCCAAGGACTTGGACCATCTTCTACTGCTTTCTCAGGCCATAGTAGAGATGGATTGGAAGAGGAGCAGGCAGGACTAGAACCGGAGCCCATTTGGGATGCCAGCACCACAGGCAGAGGATTAACCTACTGTGCCAAAGTGTCAGCCCCTCAATTAATTACCGTTAACTGCAGTCCAGATTTTATGCAGATTTCCCTCTCTTTTCCCTGCTGCAGGATGCTTTCCAGGGCACCACATGGCATGTTGCTGGTCTCCTTAGGCTCCTCTTCACCACGACCACAGCTCTGACTTGCCTTGTTTGGATGGCCGTGGCAATCTGATCATCTTAAGGGCAGGTGTTCTGTGTGTTTCTCATGGTTAAGAGGTTACAGGCTTTTAGGAGTAGGACCACAGGTACGCAGCCTCTTACAGGTGCACCCTGGGGGCGTGACTTACCGCCTGATCCTCGCTGAGACGGTGTTAGGCTTCTCCACTGTGGACCCGGCTCCTTCCATACATGCACTACATGCAGGGCAGAGTATCTACATAAATTATTGAGGAATCTTCTACATGGGAGAGCTGTCTTTTACTTTCCACCTGTTTATATTCAATCATTTATTTATTTATAGCAGTATGGACTCATGGACATGCATTTTATATACTTTGGGTTATTTTATATACTTTGGGTTATAGTCCAGTACTACTTTATTTATTTTATTGCTTAAGTTGTTCCAGCTTTGGCCATAGGAGCTCCTACAATTGGCTTGTCTTCTTTTAGCATGACCCAGCATTTGGTTTTGTTTTTAGAATGTCCTTACTTTCTGCCACTACAAGATATTCCAGGGTATATCTTCTGTCTGGCACTAGACTTGGCCATTCCTCCTAGGGGCTGTAGTTCCTTTTATCAGAAAATATTATTAAGAACTAAGATCTGAGCCTGGCATTGTGGCACAGCAGGTTAATCCACTGCCTGTGATGCCGGCAAACCATATCAGAGCACAGGTTTGAGTCCCAGCTGCTGTTCCACTTCTGATCCATGTCTCTGCTAGCTGCCTGGGAGGATGCTCCAAGTGCCTTGGCCCCTGCCACCCATATGGGAGACCTGAAAGAAGTTCCTGGCTCCTGCCTTGCCAAGCCCTAGCTGATGCAGCCATTTGAGGGTGGACCAGCAGATGGAAAAGTACACTCTGTCTCTCTGCCACTCAGATAAATAAATAAATCTTAAAGACACCTAGATCTGGCTGGCACCACGGCTCAACAGGCTAATCCTCCGCCTGCGGCGCCGGCACACCGGGTTCTAGTCCTGGTCGGGGCGCCAGATTCTGTCCCGGTTGCCCCTTTTCCAGGCCAGCTCTCTGCTGTGGCCAGGGAGTGCAGTGGAGAATGGTCCAAGTCCTTGGGCCTTGTACCTGCATGGGAGACCAGGAGAAGTACCTGGCTCCTGGCTTCAGATCAGCGCGATGTGCCGGCCGCAGAGGCCATTGGGGGGTGAACCAACAGCAAAAGAAGACCTTTCTGTCTCTCTCTCACTGTCCACTCTGCCTGTCCAAAAATAAATAAATAAATAAATAAAAAGACACTAAGATCTGAGAGCAGAAGTCATTTTTGTGTTTTGCTACACTAAATAATAGACCTAGGGGTAGGCATTTGGCCATATGCCATATTGGAGCGTCTGCTTGGAGTCTTACCTCTAGCTCCTGACTCTAGCTTCCTGGAATGAAGCAGGTGATGGATCAAGTAAGTGGGAGACATGGATTAAATTCCTGGCTTCAGCCTTGGCTTAACTCCAACTGTTGAGAGCATTTAAGGATTGAGCCAGTGGATGGACACTCTCTCTCTCTCAAATAAACACATTTTAAAAATTAAAAAAAAAACCAAAAAACAAAAAACCCTGACCCAAATAAAAAAGCTGTCAACCACTCTAGAATGTCACCTGCCCAAGCCTGTGTCTTGGCTGTCTTTTGGGAGTCAGGGATGGAGGTGGTCCTATTGACCAGTGTCTGGTTGGTGGCCTTCCTTCACGTGGGTACCAGTCTGGCTCAGGTGGGCACTGATGACACAAATATATTTGAAGGAGTACTCTGAGAGTGAAGTCCTCACAGCAGAGCCTCAACACTGATGAATCAGCAAGACAGTGCAATCAATTCTGAGAATTGCCTGGACTGATGGGGGTGGGGAGGGAGACAGAGACCAGGAGCTGTGGGCACTCAGACAAACCCAAGGAAGATAAAGGCAGCACAGCAGAGAGCTGTATACAGGGGGCTGAACAACTTGCTGGGGAAGCCAGGAGGGGAAGCCCTCTGGCTGTAGTGGTGGGGGTGGGGTTGGGGGTGGGGGGAGGAAGAGCAGGAAAGGGGCATTCCTGTAGGCAAACTCACAGCTAGAATGAGAACACTGGGGCTGGATAGTGCAGGTACCTGCTGGGGAACAGTTCTTTTTTGAAAGGCAGAGTTACAGAGAGGTGGGGGGGGGGGAGGTCTTTCATCCACTGGTTCACTCCCCAGATGGCCGCAATGGCTGGAGCTGTGCTGATTGGAACCCAGGAGCCAGAAGCTTTTTCTGGTTCTCCCACACGAGTGCAGGAACCCAAGCACTTGGGCCATCTTCTACTGCTTTCCCAGGCCATAGCAGAGAGCTAGATCGGAAATGGAGCCGCCTGGACTCAAACTGGCATCCCATAGGGATGCTGGCACTGCAGGCGTAGGCTTTATCTGCTTTGCCACCGTGCTACCAGAGCAGGGCAGTTCTGTTACCGGACACAGTTGCTTGCACGTTCTTGTCTTCGCCCAAGAAAGAACTGACATGTGAGGCAGAGAGTGGTGGTGCCAGCCAAGTGTAATGAGGGGTCTCACGGAAGAGCTAGAAGCCATCTGCATTCAGACCTCAGTCTTCCAGGCTATGGCTAGGAGTGTCCGACCCCCTCCCTCTTCTGGGATATTGCTGGGTGGGGGGCTTCCTGGGTGTGGAGTTCCCGAAACTACTCCCGGGACCTTCTGAGCACGGTGTTATCCGGCCTCACAGCCCTCTTGGTGCAGGAGGGGGAAGAAGCCCCTGAACAGTCCCCAGAGACCCCACCTAACAAGGTGATTGTTATATATTAATGTTAGCCGTCACAAAACACACCGAACGCCAGAGTAAGGGAAAGAATTTATTGGGGGAAACCAGCAGACCGGAGGGAAGGGGTGAAGAGGGAAAAGGGAGAGGAGAGTATAAGAGAGACAGAGACAGAGACAGAGGAGATAGTGAGGAGAGAAGATAGAGCAGAGAGAAGAGCCGAGAGTCAAGAGAGAGCCACGTGTTCAGGAACAGGTCCTTTTAAAACTTTGCCGGAGGGCGGCCAGGGAAGCAGGAGCAGCGAATCCCATTAGGATGGGGGTGGAGCCTGGCTCAGGTAGCTGGGCCATGCGGCCACCTGGCTAAAACTGCCCCAGTTTCCTAACAGTGATCCCACAAGAGCAGTAGTTTGTTCAGATGTGTACTTGCTGGTCTGCTCTTAAGGCTTGTATCCTGGTCCCATGGCACAAAAAACGCCCATTTTCTTCTGCCCCTCTTACTGTTAGGTAGGAAGTCAGTTATGAGCTTATGTGTGTGTGACATAAAGGCCTAAAGAGAAGACATCTATGTCCAGCATATGCACCTGCATCTCAGAGTCATCCTGACAACATTCCAGGGGCAGCCCGGCCTTCATCCTGCCCTGCCCCCTTCTACCTGATAACCTGCCAGGTGGGGGTCCCCGCCCCTTCTCCCAGATGTAGCCCAGTATCTGCACTTCAAACACCCTGCTCCGGATCCCCATTCTCCAGGGGGTCTTGCTCACCCTTCCTCCAAACTCAGGATGGCTAGCCTTCCTCCTGTCTGATACCTTCAGGGAAAAACTCCGGAGTTTTTCTATTTACATCCAAAAAGCCCTTTGTTCCAAGAGGAGCTGAGGTGGGGGAAGCAAGAGCCATCTCCTTAAAAACCCCCGGCCTAAACCAGACTGCGAGCTCAGCCCTCTGCCTCTCTGCTGGGCCGCCCGCCTGACCTGGTCAGGTGTACTCTCTCTCCACTACCCCCCCCCCCCAGTCTCTCAGGCTCTGTCTGGAGAGGTGCCCATCCGTCCTTACGGATGTCCCTTCCCTAATAAACCTTACTATTTTACCTCCCACTACTCTCTGACTCACGCCTGAATTCTTTCTTGCGCGAAGACAAGAACCCTGCAAATTTCTCCGGTAACATTACCATGGCTAACGTCTCTCTACTGCCTAATAGCCTGAAAAGAGCAACATTACGCAGGCAAATAAGGTTCTGGACAAGATTCCCGAACCTGGGCCTGGACCCACCTCCAGGTCCAGAGCCGGAAACGGAATGCAAGATTGACAGGAGGTGCCTTCTCAGCTCAAGGAGACTGAAGCCAACCGCGTTTCTCTGAACCTGAGCATCTACCGGGGCCCGCTAGCTTCTGGGTGGCCCGAGATAAAAACCCAGGCTGCGGGGAACGGTTTATCCACGGAGCCTGGAACCCGACCCACGGCTTATCAATAAGGCCCGCAGTCGCGTGGCCCCCAACTCGCGCCTCCTTCAGTCTTTACGCCTGTGCTTATCGTGCCTAACCGCAGTTCTCATTCCTTTTGCACCCTGCCTTCCGGAAGACCCTCGGAGCTTGGGGCTAGCGGCACACGGCAACACCCTGCATGTATTCGTTGCAGGAAAAGCCTGCCCGGGAACTGGGGCGGCCGGGACACTCCCGGGAGGGACGCGGCCCCTAGGGAAGCGAGGGCGCACTCAGCTAATTGGAACTGCGGCCACAGCTTCGCACAGAAGGGCTTTCGGGGCCAGTGGGCGTCGGCTTTGGGGTGCAAAGCCTCCGCTGAGCGGGGAAAGCGCTGCCCGCAGGGGCGCGGATGGAGAGGCGCGCTGCTAACTGCCGCGCCCTGACGTGAGCGCGGCGCGGTGAGCGCCCAGCGCGGCTCTCCAGACGGCTGATTCGCGCCACCTCAGCCGCCTCCCGCTGCACCTCGAAGGCTCGCGGGGGGAGGGAGGCGCACAGGTGGCGGGCGCGTCCGCAAGGTTGGGGCTGGCGCTGGGCCCGACGCTTTTAAGTCCCTTTGGACGCGAGAGATCAGAGACCAGCAGAGGGAGGGAGGGAGCGAGGGCGGGGGGAGGAGTCCCCGCTGCCGATCGCAGGGCCCCTGCGCCCCCCGCCGCCGCGCACCTGCGCCCTCAGGCCGCAGCCGGCACCACTACAGCCCCGCAGAGCAGCCGCACCGGACCGCCAACCCGGCCATCAGCACTACAAAGGCAGCCCCAAGCGGCGCCTAGGGTCTCGTAAATGCGCAGTGGAACACTTGTCGCTTCCCTCCCGCCCAAGTCCCCCCCCCCGGGGAGAAGCAGCCCGGAGGCCCCAGTCCCACTCTGGAGCGCCTTCATTTGAAATGTTAACCTTTGGGAACTTCCTTCTCGGCCCGGATCCGCCTCCGTCGGAAGCAGGATGCAAACACCAGCCTCTCTCGGCTGGGGCGGGGGGCGCGGCAGGCCTTGCGTGGTCTCACGGAGAGACGCTGGTTGTCCAGGGACAAGCGCGGGTGACTTCCCGCACGGCTCCGGACACTCACTGCTGCCTCTTCTGCGCCCCCATTGTAGGAGCTTTAGAAGGCCAGGTCAGCAGATCCTAAATATCCGCCCCAGTCCCCGAACGCCCTCGGGGCGGAGCGCGCGGCCCGGCTGCCTCCCGCCCCGGCTGGCTCCGAGTCGCAGGTGGAGGGCAGCGCGGAGCCCGAGCACCGCCCACGTCCGCCGGGCCCGACCCCGCCCCGCGCGGTGGCCGGACCTCGGGGAGTCCTGCCCGCTGCCGGGTCGGGTGTCGCTGGCCAGGCGGCCGCCGTGCCGGCAGGGGGGACACACAGCGGGGTCACTTTTCAAAGACCGGGGTGTGTTTTCCCCGTCCTCGTTTCTATAGTTTATGTCGAGGTTTTTTTTTTTTTTTTCCCGACACAATCAGGTCGGATTCCTGGTCCAGCCCCGCGGCAGGCGGCTTTGTAAACAGGACCGTGGACGCCAAGCCAGCTCACGACCTGTGACAACCAGGTGGCTTCCTTCCAGAGCAGGGCCACACCTGCGCACCGCACGCCTCGCGGCTGGGTGAGCCGGGATCCCCGACCGCGCTGCTCATGGACCCCGATGGAAACGTCAGAGCGGGGCTGGGGGAGTCAAAAGGCCTCCTCTGGATTCGGCACGGTTTGCAGAGCTCCAAGTCTCCAGCTTGCACGCTCTCTAATCCACTAAATCCTCTGAGCAGGCAATGCCCGGTAAAGCCCAGGGCAGGAGTGACCGTTTTCCAGCCAGGGGAGCCGACGCTCACCGGTGAGGGAGCTAGGCACACAAGGGCAGAGTCTTTCCGTCCTGGGAGAGGCCCCTCTGCGTGCCCACGCTAACTGTGGGCGAGGTGGGGGCAAACAGGAGCCTTCCCACACACCCCAGGCTGCAGTCCATCCAGGGACTGTTCGTGAGCCCAAGTTACTCATCGGCTTTACTTTGAAATCCGGGTTCTCCTTTCTCTGCCCCAGGGCCGGCAGTGGATGCTGTGCCCAGCTGAGAGGCGCTCCCTCCTCTGTCTCAGCAGTGCGCCTGGATGCTGTCGGGAGGACCTGGTGGGCAGTTCCCCTTGCCCTGCTAAGACAAGGCATTGGCTCTCCTACACTTGCTGCCCACAGATGGGAGCACTTGATTCTCTCCCAGGCCAAGGCTGTTCCTCACTCATGCTTGAACTTGGCCTCTTCCTGTGGATAGCCCTGAGGAGGCAGTGACCCGGATTCTCACTCCTCCAGGCTGGCCTCGGCTGTTCTGTGAGGACAAGGGGAGGATGGGGTTCCTCTATCTGGCTTGATATTCACAGCCCCAGGGAGCATATGCTTTGTGCCTGTGATCCCTGGACAAAAGACCTGGTTTAAAACCCTAGCTCTGTCACCTGCTGGCTGGTTGGACGACATTTATCTCTGTGCAGTGTTCCTTAAGTTTCCCATGAGTGAAGTGGTCAGGAGGAGATGAGATTCAGATGATCTAAGTGACCAGGCAGCGACATTTGGGCTCAATCAACAGTAGCCCCTTCTTCTCGGGTGAGAGCAGACAAAAGCTGTCCCCGTTGCTGCTGGCCTCTGCTCCCACCTGCTCTCTGTATGATGGTAGAGATTATAAGGTTCCTGCCAAGACGCCCCCACACTAAAACCATATGGCTCTGGGATCCTGGCTTGGGCAAGCAGATTGGCTTTCAGAGCCAGGTGACAGCCCAGAGGCTCCTTTCCTGTCGTCATGGTGGGCAGGAAGTCAGGAAACCCAGCCTGACTGGGACCTTCCCTAACATTCAATAGCCCTGCTCCGCTTCCACTGTTTCCATCTCAGGGTGATCAACCCCTAGTCCGCCTGTGGCTGTCAGAATTCAGTATCAACATTTCCAAGAGAAGACTCATGTATACAAATCTCAAAATATTTTTGCACCAAAACTGAACTTACCTTTAATCCCACTTTTCACATCTTTACAAGAGGCACAAATTACCAAAAATATTATCTGCCTTTTTCTTGGGGGGAGGGGTATTTCTTTTTTACATTGGTATTTATTTGAAAGGCTGAGAGATAGACAGGGATTGTGTATCTGTGGATTCACTCCTGAAATGCTTACAGTGGCTGGCACTGTGGCGTAGTAGGTTAAGCTTCTGCCTGTGGCGCCAGCATCTCACATGGGCACCAGTTCTAGTCCCGGCTGTTCCTCTTCCAATCCAGTTCTCTGCTATGGCCTGGGAAGGCAGTACAAGATGGTCCAAGTCCTTGGGCCCCTGCACCCATGTGGGAGAACCAGAAGAAGTTCCTGACTCCTGGCTTCGGATCAGCCAGCTCCAGCTGATGCAGCCATTTGGGGAAAGAACCAGGGGATGGAAGACCTCTTTCTCTGCCTCTCTCTCTCTAACTCTACCTCCCAAATAAATAAATAAGATCTTAAAAAAAAAAAAAAAAAGAAAAGAAATGCCTACAATAGTTGGGGCTGGGCCAGGCGAAAGCCAGGAGCCAGGGACTCAAACATGGTCTCCCATATTGGTGACAGGGGAGCAAAGTACTTTAGCCATCGTCTGCTGCCTCCAGGAATGCACATTAGCAGGAAGCTGGAACTGGAAGCAGAGCCAGGACTCAAATCGAGCACTCTGATAAGAGTTGTGGGCATCCCGGGTGGCAGCTTAACTGCTATGCCAAAGTCCTTCACTTGTACCAAGGACCAACGATGACTGACTCGCGTGTGGGTGCGTGTAGGACATATGGTAAGGCCCCAAAAGGACACAGGGAAAAGGGCATTGTAGGCAGGGGGAACAGGAGCCTGGCATGGAGCCTTGAGACCTTTGTGTAGGCACACATGGGTGGTCAGGAGCAGAGCAAGGAGCTGGCAATGTGGCAGGGCAGCAAGCCACAGTAAGTGCCATGCAAATGACACTGGGCATGAACTTGGTGCCCACAGTGGGGAGCTAGCAAAGTGTTTTTAGGAGATGGAAGTGACTTGCTAAATGTATGTTCTAGAAATATAATTGTGGGAACTTACGAGGATGCATTCATCTAAGAAAAAGATAGGTTTTTTAAAAAAGTTAGTTCATTTGAAAGGCACAGTGACATGGAGAGGCAGAGAGAGCTGGCTCACTCCCTAAAGGCTTACATCAGCAGGGGCTGCGCCAGGCAGAAGCCAGGAGCCAGGGACTCCATCCCAGTCTCCCACATGGGTGGTGGGGACCAGAGTGCCTGGTTTGTCATGTGCTGCTTCGAAGATGCATCAGCAGGAAGCTAGATCAGAAGTGGAAGTCGGGGGTGGGGTTGGCGCTGTGGCACAGTAGGCTAAGCTGCCACCTGTGGTGCTGGCATCCCCTATGGGCACTGGCTCATGTCCCAGCTGCTCCTCTCTGATTCAGCTCTCTGCTTATGGCCTGAGAAAGCAGTAGATGACCCAAGTATTTGGGCCCCTGCACCAGTGTGGGTGACCCAGAAGAAGCTCCTGGCTTCAGATCGGCCCAGCTCTGGTCCTGTTGTGGCCTTTTGGGGAGTGAGCCAGTAGATGGAAGACCTTTGTCTCTGTCTCTCTCTTTCTCTGTCTGTAACACTCTACTTCTCAAATAAATAAATAAAATCTTAAAAAAAAAAAAAAAAAGAAGTGAAGGTGGGACTTGACACTAGGCACTCCCACGTGTGCAGAGGTACCCAAGTGGTGCCTTAACTCATGTACCACAGCACCTGCTGTGGTGAATTCACTTTTTATAGTTTTCTTCATCAAATATTTACTGTGCTTCTGTGTCAGTGCCACCAATTCAGATACAACAGCAAGTCACAGACGCAACTTAGATTTCCTAACAGATACACGACAAAGGTGGAATTAAGTTTAATGATATATTCTACTTAACCTAATATATCAAAAACATTATTGTTTCAACGGTTAAGCAGGATAAAAAAACGACCAAGATAGTTGATACTTTTTTTGTACTGAGCCTTTGGCATGCACTGTGTATTTTAACATCTTCAGCACACCTCGAGTTGGACTGGCCACATTTCATGCACACACAGCTTGTGGCTATCACCTGGGGTTGCAAAGCTCCATGCTGAGTGCTGAGGGTACAGCGAGAACGAGGACCAGCAAGGTCTCTGCCCTTGCATAGTTCACATTCTAGTGTGGGAGACAGGTAAGCAAATAGTTTTGGAGCCTGCTGAGTGTTTTTAAAGTAAATATACGATTATCTTGCCAGAGACCAGGTCAGAGAGGCCTTTCTGAGGCTGAGATCTGAACGAGGAAGACTTAACCAGGGGGAAAGAAAAAATCAACTTCTCTATCAGTTATCTATCGCCAAGTAATGCTGGCTAACCAAGTGCTCCCAAATCCTGAGGCCTGCGGTGGGAGTCTGGCCTAGTGGTGAAGAAGGCTTCATCCCACGGGTGCCTGCCTTCGATTCCGATCAGGCTTCCGACTGCAGCTTCCTGCTGATGTGCACCCTGGGAGGCAGTGGTGACAGCTTCAGTAATTGGGTTCTTGTCACCCATGCTGGGGACCTGGGTCTTATTTCTGGATCCCAGCTTTGGCTTTGGCCCAGCCCTGGCTGTTGTGGGCATTTTGGAGTGAACTAGAGAATGGGCGCTCGCTCTCTGTTTCTCTAGCTCTCCCATAATTTTTAAGATTGAGAGAGGAGGAGAGAGAAAAGTCTGAAAAAAAATTCAGAGGCTTAATGTAATAGGTTATGATTGCTCGGAAGTCTACAGGCCAGGGGGTCCCAGGTGAGCTCATGTAAGCCTCTTTGAACAGCTACACGTCAGGCAGGTAGCCTTCTGGTTCTGGCTGGGCTTCCATGTCTGGGGCCTGCTGGCTGCCGACTGGTCTGGGATGACCTCAGCTCTTTTCTATGTGGCTCCTTATCCCCAGCCTGCTAGCACAGGCCTGCTCTCTTGGCGGAGGCAGGGATCTGCAAGAAAACCTTGGATGCCTTCAAGGTTTCCTAAGGCTCAGGCTCAGAACTGCATCACTTCTGCCACTTTCTTTTGGCCAAGAAAAATTACAAGGTCGGCAGAGGTGCTGGGAAGAGCCGCAAAGTTACACTGCAAAAGGTGCGGCAACAGGGAGAGGTGGGAACTTCAGGTGACTTTTCCAATTATTCTCCCATGTGATTTTTTTTTTTTATAAAAAGATTTATGGGACCAGCACTGTGATGTACCAGGTAAAACTGCCACCTGCAGTGCTGGCGTCCCATATGGATGCCAGTTCCTGTCTCAGCTGCTCGACTTCCGATCCAGCTCTCTGCTAATGCGCCTGGGATAGCAGTGGAAGATGGCCCAAGTGCTTAGGCTCCTACACTACGTGGGAGACCCTGAAGAAGCTCCTGGCCTCGTCCTGGCCATCATGGCCATTTGGGGAGTGAACCAGCAGATGGAAGATCTCTTTCTCCCTGTCTCTGTGTAACTCTGCCTTTCAAATTAATTCATTAATTATTCTTTAAAAAAAGTTTTCAATTCTACCAGGAAGCTATAACAAATCTAAACTTTCCACATCCAATAAAATAGCCTCAAAATACAATACAAAAATAGAACCACAGGGGAAAACTGCCAGACTCACGGTGGAGGTTTCAATGTGTCTTTTGCTATATATATATTTTTTTTTTTGACAGGCAGAGTGGGCAGTAAGAGAGAGAGACAGAGAGAAAGGTCTTCCTTTGTCGTTGGTTCACCCTCCAATGGCTGCCGCGGCCAGCGCGCTGTGGCCGGCGCACCGCGCTCATCCGATGGCAGGAGCCAGGTGCTAGGTGCTTTTCCTGGTCTCCCGTGGGGTGCAGGGCCCAAGCACTTGGGCCATCCTCCACTGCACTCCCGGCCCACAGCAGAGAGCTGGCCTGGAAGAGGGGCAACCGGGACAGAATCCGATGCCCCGACCGGGACTAGAACCTGGTGTGCCGGCGCCGCAAGGTGGAGGATTAGCCTGTTGAGTCACGGCGCCGGCGTCTTTTGCTATTATTGATAGGTCAAACAGACAAAAAAATTAGTAAAAATACAGGAGTTGAACACAGTTTAAAGCTCAATACAATGCAGGTATTCAGCTAACAAATACACACAGCATGGTTTCTGCGTGTGGGCACGCTGGGCATAAAACAGTGACCACAAGTCAAGCACCCGTCTTCCCGAGTTTATATTCTAGCGGAAGGACATAAGCAAGAAGTTAATAACTAAGACAAATTTGGTGGCTGTTATGGAGAAACACAGCAAGGAGAGGAGACAGAGGATGCTGGATGGCAGGCTGAGGGTTTTAAGTTAAACACAGCCACGCACGTTACAACTGGGGAGCAGAAGCCTCAGCGTTTAGGGTAAGCCACACTCCTATGTGCAGGTCAGTTGGCATGTACATCAAGTGCTAAGGTGCTGAAGCAGAAGCTGGTTAGACGTGTTAGAAGGCAGGCCTGCCAAGAAGGGACAGGAGTAGTTAGGGATTTTAGTCTTACTGATGGGACGCCCCTGGAGGGTTTTCGGTCAGGGCATATCATATAGCGTTAGGGGTAAGGACCCTGGGAGAAGACAGCTGTTTCCAGAGACAAGGGCTAGGAAGCCAGGTCACTTCAAGGTCGCTAGGTGCCAACCCTTGTTAGGCAACATGCCCCCAGGGAATTTCCCTTACTGAGTCTCTGGGTTAGTTAGGCAGCAGTGTGTTCCCCAAAGAGTGTCACCATCTCCAGAGAACATATTCCAATTATCCTGCAAAACAAGGTAATGGGGATCATGATAGCACTTTTCTTTTCTCAACTCTCAGCATGAAAACCGACTCTGGAACACACCCTCCCCACACTCCCTGGGAAAACTCGGGAAGCAGTTTATAGAGACACCAGGCTATGCAAAACCACTGTTACTTTCAAGTCATGATCTCAAAGGCAAGGCGTCTTTACCAAGCAGTGATGCCATGCTAGGGATGAGACCCTGACGCTCACAGGAAGACCAACATGTTTCGATCAACATGCAAAATACATGCAAGGTTGAGAGGACATAAACACCTTGGACAACAATCAAGCAGGGACAGGGGACACTTGGGAGTCAGGGAAGAGTCACTGTGAAGTTCCATCTGAGAGCAATCCTAAGGGAGGCTGGGCTCTGGGGGAAGCCAGTTCCAGGCAGGAGGAGGAGGTGCACGGGCTCAGGGATGCAAAGGCAGGGCCGGCCCACCCCTTGCACTGCAACTCCAATTTATACTTTTATTCCGTAGCCTATGACAAGAAGAAACCACTGCTACTATAGTGCTTGCTGGCTTCCCAGAGCTGGAATTCTGTACGTCGTAAGACATGTTACTACACATTTATCAGAAAAAGACTAGAAAGGTCTACTTAGCAATGGCAGCTCTGGCGGTTCCCACGCCTGGGCTAGGAAGAGGGCAGAGCAATGGCAGACCAGGTGCCCTCTCCCAGTTTTCTCTGTAGGAGTTTCTGTTCCCAGTTAAAAGCAAGTTCCAGTGTACTCCTGTGGAGCTCCAGGGAGTGGGGGTTCTGTCCTCCCCCAGGCAGCGCACAGGAGGGAAGCCTGCAGCTTCAAAGGGTCCCAGACTTGGCTCACATTCATGATTTTCATTTTGCTTAAATATGATATTTAACAAGGAAAAAAAAATCAGACATCGGAGGGGAGGTGGAACATGAGTTGCAGGAACTAAGAAAACAAAAGACAACAAAAAGCTGCTTGCCCACCTGTACCTCATACTGGCGTGGAACTCGGGACCACAGCAGGGGAAGGGGTGCCTTTGGGCACTGGCCAGCCTCAGTGGACTAAGGGTTAAGATGTGGTGCAGCCAGCAGGGACAGGAGACTCTGAACTTCCTCCAGGAGGGGCCCCAGAAGTGTCAGGCTCTCCATAGTCTCTCTCTTTTTTTTTTTTTTAAGATTTATATATTTGGGGCCACCGCCTGCAGCACCGGCATCCCATATGGATGCTGGTTCCAGTCCTGGCTGCTCTACTTCCAATCCAGCTCTCTGCTGTGGCCTGGGAAAACAGTAGAATATAGCTGAAGCCCTTGGGCCTCTGCACCTGCATGGGAGACTGGGAGGGAGCTCCTGGATCCTGGCTTTTGACCGGCATAGCTCCGGTTGTTGCAGGCATCTGGGAGTGAACCAGTGGATGGAAGACCTCTCTCTCTGCCTCCCTATAACTCTGCCTTTCAAATAAAATAAATAAATCTTTTAAAAAAAAGGATTTATTTGAAAGGCAGAGTGACAGAGAGAGAGGGAGCTAGGTCTTCTATCTGCTGGTTCACTTTCTAGATGGCAGCAATAGCCAGAGCTGGGCTGATTTGAAGCCAGGAGTCAGGAGCTTCCTCCCGGCCTCCCACGTGGGTGCAGGTGCCCAAGGACTTGGGCCATCTTCCACTGCTTTCCCAGGCGCATTAGCAAGAAGCTGGATCAGAAGCAGAGCAGCTGGGACTGGAAGCAGAACTCATTTGGGATGCTGGTGTCCCAGGTGGTGGCTTAATCCACCATGCCTCAATGCAGGCCCTTGACAGTAACACATTTGAGGATTCAATCACCATGGATCAAAAACATTTGGGGGGCAGAGGGCTAAGCTGCCACTTGGGGATACTAGCATCCTATTTTCAGAGTGCCGGTTCAAGCCCCAGCTACTCCACTTCCCATCCAGCTCCCTGCTTATGTGCCCGAGAAGGAAGTAGAGGATGGCCCAAGTTTTGGGGCCCCTGTTACCCATGTGGGAGATCCAGATGGAATGCCTGGCTTTAGCCTGCCCCAGCCCTGGCTGTTGTAGCCATTTGGGGAGTGACCCAGCAGATGCAAGCTCTGTCTCTGATGCTTAACCTTTCAAATAAATAAATATTTTTAAAAGTTTCTGTCTATCTGAACATGTGCATTTTTCTTGCTCTGCACACTAACCAACACAACTATTTACAAGCATCAATATATGGATGGTGTGTGAGGTGACATTCAAATACAGCATGTTACACTCCTTTTTTTTTTCTTCTTCTTTTTTTTTTTTTTTTTTTTGACAGGCAGAGTGGACAGTGAGAGAGAGACAGAGAGAAAGGTCTTCCTTTGCCATTGGTTCACCTTCCAATGGCCGCCGCGCTGTGGCTGGCACACCGCACTCATCCGATGGCAGGAGCCAGGTGCCAGGTGCTTTTCCTAGTCTCCCATGAGGTGCAGGGCCCAAGCACCTGGGCCATCCTCCACTGCACTCCCGGGCCACAGCAGAGAGCTGGCCTGGAAGAGGGGCAACCGGGACAGAATCCGATGCCCCAACCGGGACTAGAACCTGGTGTGCCGGCGCCGCAAGGCGGAGGATTAGCCTGTTGAGCCACGGCGCTGGTCAGCATGTTACACTCCTTTGAGGGACTTGAGCATCTGTAGACAGAGGGTCCTGGAACCAATTCCTCAGAGGGACAGTTAAAGTCCAGGTTCTAATTCCGAGGAGTTAGGGAGGGGACAGGAATTCTGCATTCCTAACAAGCTCCCTGGCCATGCCCACACTGCTGCCTAGGAATCATTCTTTTGAGAACTTGACACTACTATGTTTCGTTGCTTATCTTAACCACCATACAGAAAGTCCTCAAACTGGCTCCACAGACTGTCTCTTTAAATAATTAACCCTTTCACTCCAGCTCCCTGGAGCTTTCCTGGGCCTATCAAGTGTCCAGCAGCCAGGCCTGAGGAATATATCCTGCAGTGTAGGAGGGTCCAGGCACCCTCCTACTGGAAGATCTAGCAATTGTCTCCTCCATCACCTCCATCACCGGCTTTTGATCTTCCCTCTTGCCTCTGATGATAATTACTTTAATTAGCACCCACCACCGTGCCATCTAAATAATTACTGTAAGTGCAGCCAGCACCTCTGCCAGCAACCTTCAAACACAATGAAAAAAAGCAGCTCATGTGTTTAAAAAACACTGACACCCCCACCCCATGTCAGGTACCACCCGCAGTGGAAGACACAGACCTCTTATAACTGCCATTCATAAGCTGATATGGCAAAATTAAAAGAAAATTCTGATGCTGTATTCAGCAAGACTGTTCACATCAGCATACAAATTGTGCAGGCGGCCAGGCACAAACAGAACACTTGAACCACCCTCCATTTCACCTTGACTTCCCACTGGGAAGGGCTGCAGGGCCTCTCAACTATTTTTCTGGATTTTGGAGTTTCCAAATTATATGGGGGGGGGGTGCCTTCAAAGCAAAGCGTCTGTTTGCAGAAGTGCTAGTGGACACAAAGGGTCAGTTCCTTTGGGGTGTTGCCAAATAATCAAGCTGGAGGCCCCCAGTGGAGAGCTTTATTTACTTGTGAGACAGTGGGCAGGTAGATCTCCCTAATTAGACAGCTTCCCAGGGAGTGTCCAAGGTGCAGGAAAGAGGGGCAGCAGGAGGGCCCTTCCTGCTCAGCCAACACCTGTATGCCTGCCCGCCTACTTCAATCCTCACACATTGCCCTTTCAACACTGAGGCAGTCTGGTCCTGGTGGGAGGCCTCGGGCTCCCCTTGGAGTACACACAATGTTACAAGCTTTCCCGGGAGGGGACCTCGGCTCTGCCCTCCTCCCCAGGCCTGCCTACACTTCCAGGTTACACAAAAGGGACAGTTCCCGGCTCCCCACCGTCGTCTCCCCACCCCCCCCAATAATAATTGGTAGCATTCTTCTTTCCCCAGTGGGTCCCCCTGAACCTGCAGTCCCAGGTAGACGAATCACGCGCCCCCCTCAAGAGGCAGGACCGTGCCTCCCACCGAAGCCTGTACTGAAATAACAAAACTTTCCAATCTTCTCAATTAGGAAATGCACTGGCCCGGAAAAAACAAATATCCAAACCCAAACAGCACAAAAGGGCGTAAAGCGACATACAAACACTTCTTCCTCCCATTATGGGCCACCTCCTAGTCCTCCCCAGAGGTTTAGTTCTTGGAGCGCTTTATTATGGAAAATTTCAGACACACCACGGTTTGAGTCCCCTCCCCCTAGTTCCTCAAGGAAAACTGACACCACCTGTCAAAACTTTGCCATGTCTGTTTTTTTTTTCTTCTTTTTTTCCCCTCTCCCAAATAACCGCATTATCGCTATCACAGTGCACAAGGGTAACGATAATCCTTTAATGCCATCCGATATCCCGGGGGTCACTGCTAAGCGGGGGCAAGCAGGCAGGGGGAGAACTCTGAGAAGCCAGGACGTAGGGGATGGAGCTGACGCCGGCCCGACACCGCTCGTTACCCGGCGGTCAGGAGGCTGCGCCTCTCGCTCCTCGCCGAGGTGGCCTGCGGGTCCGAGCCCCAAGCTCTCCGTCTCCCCGCTCCCGGGCGGCGGTCCCAGCAGGCCCGGCGCAGCTGCACGACCCACCGTCCCCAGATACCGGCGGGTCCCTGGAGGGGAAACGATTGACACAGCTGCCTGCACTGCGCCGCCGGCCCTCCCCCACCGCACCTGCGTCTCCCCGCTGGGCCGGGAGCTTGGAGCTGCCTCCCGAGCCCCGCCGGGCCAGCCCCGCCGCCACCGCCACCGCCACCGCCACCGCCACCGCCACCGCCACCGCCACCGCCACCGCCGCTCCGCCCGCCGCCAGCTCCGGCGCGGGGGCTCTCGGCGCCGCGACCTCGCGGACCGGGACTACAACTCCCGTCGGGCCCCGCGCCGGGCCAATGGCGGGCGTCGGGGCATGCGGGGCGCGGCGCCTGCGCGGCGGTTTGAGTAAGCGGCCGCGCGATTGGCTGCGGGGTCGGGCGGCCGCGCGGGGCCTGTGGGAAGCGGAGTGACGGAGCGAGCGGCTGTTGGAGGAAGGAGGTGGGGGCCGGAGCGCAAATGGCGTTGAGATGGTTCAGGGCCCTGTTCAAACTCCAGCGCTGACCATTCACCGGCGGAAGCGGCGGCGCAGGAGGCGGCGGCGGCCCAGCGGGGGCACGTAGCGGGCTCGGCACCGGCTCCGGCGGCGGCGGCCAGGGAGGCCTAGGCCCGGGCCCGGCCGGCAGCGCTCGAGGCGGGGAGGGAAGTTGCGGGGCCGCCGCTCCCCCCCCCCACCTCCGCCGGGCTTCCTATTTACCGAAAGCGGAGTCGCGGCTTGTGACTGTAGTGGAGCCCCTCGCCGCCCCCGGCGCGCCGGCCGGCCGTGTGCTCCCGCGCGGGGCTCCCGCGCCCGCCCGTGGGCCATTGGGAGCGGGAGAGGCGGAGGCGGCCCGAGGCCAAAGCACCCGCCAGGCGCCGAGGGTAAGTGAGGTCTCGGGCGGCTGCCTAGGCCTGGAGCGGAGCCGGGCAGGGTAGGGGAGACAAGGAGCTGCGAGGGCGGAGTGTGTGTGTGTGGGGGGTCCCGCTGCCTCCTTGCCCACCCGGCTTCGGAGGAAGTTGGGCAGGGGAACGACCCGAGGAACTCTTTTTTTTTTTCCTGTTTTATTTCCCCTTTTTCCCCCCCACTGAGTTCTTTTCCGGGAGGCTGCCGGTGGACTTCCCCCTCCTTGAGCCCCCGAGACCTTGCCGGTCGTCGCCCCCGCCCGTGGCCG
This sequence comes from Sylvilagus bachmani, assembly GCA_015711505.1. NCBI lineage: Eukaryota > Metazoa > Chordata > Mammalia > Lagomorpha > Leporidae > Sylvilagus > Sylvilagus bachmani. The sequence goes on from CM027398.1 coordinate 5,711,317, forward strand.
CCCCCAAGGCCCGGCCCTGCCCGCCCCAGGGATTCGGTGGCAGAGGCTTCCGGGGCGTCGGAAGCGACATCCCTGCGCCGGGCGGTGGGGGCGGGGAGCAAAGTTGCGTGTGCCTCTTGCCTGCCCGCCGGCAGGTGAGGGTTTCTGGCTGGTCGGGTTTGCGCCTCTCCAGTCTTGGCTTCCTCCGTGGCAGCCCCCTGCGGAGCGTGGAGGGGCCGGGAGGGGGTGAAGTATTGGGGGGGGGCTTCATGCTTCTCTTTAGACCCCAGTGCACGTCCCCCCAGAGTTGGACCCGGCCTTGGGCAGAGGCAGAGGTCTCAGAGTCGTGACTAGTTCGTTCTCCTTCGTAGTCAGGCGCGTCTTTGGAGTTGGAAGGAGAGTTAAGACAGCCCGGGTCGTGAGATAGCACTAGTGCAACGCACAGCTGAGTTGGGGAGTTTTAGGCGTGCTTTACGCTTAGATAATGCCATCGGGCTTGCCAGCAAGAGCCCGGAGTATTATATAATGTACTCAGATGTGTCCGTCTCTCGGCTTCAGCAGGTATTAACACTTCCTATTCGTTCCAGTTGGAAAATCGCTGGCGTCACCTCGTCAGTATCTCAGAATGTGTTTGTAAAAGACAAGGGCGCTCTTATCACACTTAGAGTAGTTCACTGTTTCCACAGTGGTGGCTTCGCGGTTCCAGGGACGTTTTTCCTATGAGCTTTTCTGATGCTGGCCCAGAGGATCTGAAGTCCAGAGTTTCGGGTTGGCCTTTAGTCAGCGTTTTTAGTTGATTACCACTTAAGTGCATCCATAACATGCCAGCTGTGTAGGTGTAGGTGTAACTGTAGGGCTGTCGCTCGCGGCTTTCCATTTACACGGAGAGAAGTGTCTTCATTTTGTCTTTGGTAGCTGCTCAGTAACCTTAGTTTGGTTCTACAGTAAGACTTGGTAGTGTTCAGTCTACAGTGAAAGTGGGAAATGGCTCTCCCTGGGGAAAACTCTTTGCTCTCAGCACAGATGTGTATGATGACCAATTAGAATTGGCTACTTACCAAACATGGTGTGATCCTGTACTGAGTATATATAAAACTAAGTTGGACAGTGATTCGTTTTTAAGAGTTCTTCTGTCTTTTAAAGATTTCTTTTTTCTTTATTTGAAAGGCAGAGGGACAGGGAGAGAGATCTTCTGTCCACTGGTTCACTCCCCCAAATGGCCGTAACAGTCAGGGCTGGGCCAGGCTGAAGCCAGGAGCCAGGAGGCAGGAGCTCCATCCAGGTCTCGCACAGGGGTGGCAGGGACCCAGGCACTCAGACCGTTGTCTGCTGCTTTCCCAGGCACCTTAGAAGGGAGCTGGATCAGAAGCTGGGACTCAGACTGCCTTTGGGATATGGAATGTATTCCATCAACATTATGGCATCCAGAGTGGCTGGTTAACTTGCATCACAATGCCAGCCCCAGAATTTTTTGTACAAAAGATTTATCCGTAAGGCAGAGTGACACAGGTAGAGACGGAGTTCTTCCATCCGCTGGTTCACTCCCCAAATGGCTGCAACGGTTAGGTCTGGATCGCGGCTGGGCTAGGGCAGAAGCTGGGAACTGGGATTTCTATCCATGTCTCCTGCAGGCGTGGCAGGAACCCAGTTACTTGCTGCTACCCAGGGTATGCACTAAGAAGGTAGAGTTGGGAGCCTGACCTGAACCCAGGTGCTCCGCAGTGTGGGTTATGGGTGTCTTAACTGCTGGATTGAAAACCCACCCTACTTGTATTGAAGTTAATAAAGGGAACACATTCAAAGCACATTTCAGGGTTGGGCATTTGGCCTCGTGGTTACTTCAAGTTCCAGCTCTGCTTCGGTTCTAGTTTGCTGCTGTTAGGCATACTGCGAGACAGCAGCTTAAGCTTATGTAAGTGGGTCCCTGCCACCCATGCGGGAGACCTGCATCGGTCTCCCAGCTCCGGCTTTGGCTGTTTCAGGGCATCTGGGGAGTCAGTCAGCAGATGAGAGCTCTGTCTCTACCTAAAAATTTTTTTTAATTATTAAAAATGTACTTAAAATATATTCAAAAGTGTAGGTCAGATAGCATTTCCACTATTGTAAGTTTCAAAGTAATGAAGATTTTTCAAGCTCCTGTGCAGTTTATTTTTTTCTAGTTGTGTTTGTTGTGATGATAAACTATAGAAGGTCAAAGTATAAGGAATGGGTAAAGGTTGACTGGCTTTAAAAGTACTATAACTTGGTTTTAAAAATGTACTTTTTTTTGTTCCAGTACCTGTTTTTATTAAGTAGATATATCATGTGAATTAATTTGTTTATCAGTGGAAGAGGAATATAAAGGTTCCATACTTTTATCCCTGTGAGAGTCCTTGAAACTAATAAACTGAAGTTCATCAGCTCCAGAAAATGTAATTCAGCAAATGAACACAGCACTGGAGGGACAAGACAGACAGAATAAAGATGGTTTCTTGTGTGAAGGGAGATGTCCATCTAAGTCCAAATTACATTGGACCAGGGATCATAATCTTTGTGTTTGGGTTAAAAGCTGCAGGTTGTAATAACGTGGAAAAAAAAGTCATGCCATTTTTACCTTTTTTTCCTCATAGAATAAATGCTGTAGAATTTCAGAGAACTAAATTTAGTCAGCTATTAGACATTTCTGAGGTCCTGAAAGAAATTAACATTTTTTTGCTTAAGATTTTATATTAGGGGCAGTTACCCTATTCACATTTTTTAAAGATAAAAATGATGCTTGTGAAAATAGTAAGTTGATTCATTTGAAACTCAAAAATGTTTTACTATAAGTTAGTTTTGTGTCTGCTGTATTGTAAGTAGGTTAGTCAGTAATTTATTTGCCAGTAGCTTGTATGTGCTCACTATAAAGAAAAGGGAAGACATGCCAAGTAAAAAAAATGAGCCTCTGTTTACCCCTTCATATTAACCATTTTTAGTTTTTTTTTTAAAGATTTATTTTGAAATTCAGAGTTCCAGATAGAGATCTTTCATCCATTATTCACTCCCCAGATGGCCACAACAGGAGCTTCCTCCCAGTCTCCCACATGGGTGACAGGGGCCCAAACACTTTGTCCAGCTTCTGCTGCTTTCTCAGGCCGATAGCAGAGAGCTGGATCAGAAGCGGAGCAGCTGGGACATGAACTGGCGTCCATATGGGATGCTAGCATCGCAGGCTGCGGTTTTACCCACTCAGCCACAATGCTGGCCCCATATGAACCATTTTTAAAGGCTTGTGTGGTGGATGTTGAAAAGTTGTGTGCAGAGAATGCCTAGGTTCTTATGTGTAGTGTTAAATACTAGATGTATAAGTAAATAAATGATTGTATATTAATTTTTTTTCACAGAGAATATGAAACAGGTGTCAAAATGACATCCAGATTTGGGAAAACATACAGTAGGAAAGGAGGAAATGGCAGTTCAAAATTTGATGAAGTCTTTTCCAACAAACGGACCACCCTTAGCACAAAATGGGGAGAGACCACATTTATGGCTAAATTAGGGCAGAAGAGGCCCAATTTTAAACCCGATATCCAAGAAATTCCGAAGAAACCTAAAGTTGAAGAAGAAAATACTGGAGATCCTTTTGGATTTGATAGTGACGATGAATCTCTACCAGTTTCTTCCAAGAATTTAGCCCAGGGTAAGGGTTCCTCTCACTCGGAATCTAGTGAAGCTGCTCCGCTGGAAGAAGTCACTTCTGTACTTGAAGCTAATAGCAAAACTAGTCATGCGGTGGGTGAGGACAGTGTGGTGGCTGTCAGATGCTTACCTTTGGAAGATACTTTGTTGGGGAAAGAGAAGAGCACAAGTCGGATCCTAGAAGATGACACAAGCAAAAGTAGCTGTACTAAATTAATGACTTCAGGTAAGTTTCGATTTTCTTTATGTTGAGTCAAGAGCTCTCTGTAAGCAGTTTATTTAAATGATTTAAATTTTAAAATACCATATAACTTAGATTTTCTTTCTGCACTTGTGATTAATAGGGACCACTGATTTTGTAAGAGATTTAAGAGCTATAAAGAAAGTTGAAAGTTGACAGTGTATTCAGACAACTTGGATATTAATGTTTCTGGGCTATAATTCAGTTTATTTATTTATTTATTTATTTTTGACAGGCAGAGTGGACAGTGAGAGAGAGACAGAGAGAAAGGTCTTCCTTTTGCCATTGGTTCACCCTCCAATGGCTGCTGTGGCCGGCACGCTGCGGCCAGTGCACTGTGCTGATGCGATGGCAGGAGCCAGGTGCTTCTCCTGGTCTCCCATGGGCCATCCTCCACTGTGCTCCCTGGCCACAGCAGAGAGCTTGCCTGGAAGGGGGGCAACCAGGACTAGAACCTGGTGTGCTGGCGCCGCAAGGTGGAGGATTAGCCTGTTGAGCCACGGCGCCGGCCTGTAACTCAGTTTTAGAAACAGTCATTTATAAATCCCTAACTTCCATGCCAGTAAGAAATCTCTTCTCTTGTCTTAAGGTTACACAGCATCTCATTTCTATTACCGTGGAGGATTTGGATGGTTATTGATAATGGGAATGAGGTGGGCATTTACAGTGAGCATTAGTTAGGAGTGTGAGCTTTTTCTCCAAAACTAGTTCAGAAAGATGTATTCAGTGGAGACAAAGAATTAAACTTCGTTGCAAATTGAGGGGAGAATGGGGACCAGTAGCAACTAGTATTGATAACGTTTTATGTATGAAACTGGCTGTATTTTTAAAATGTTAATTGGTAAATTTGTTACCTAGTCTTTTCTCCCAAAATAATATATTTTGTCATTTACATTCCCATTCACGTTTTAAAAACATTTTTTAAAAAGATTTTATTTATTTGAGAGAGACAGTTAGAGAGGGAGAGAGAGAAATAGGTTTTACATCCACTGTTTTAATCCCCAAGTGACTGCAATGGCCAGGGCTGGGCCGATCTGGAACCAGGAGCCAGGAGCTTCTTTCAGGTCTCCCATGCGGGTGCAGGGACTCAAGGACCTGGGCCACCTTCCACTGCTTTCCCAGGCCACAGCAGAGAGCTGGATCGGAAGTATAGCAGCCAGGATTAGAACCGGTGCCCATATGAGATGTTGGCACTGCAGGCAGTGGGTTTATTCACTATGCCACAGCTCTGGCCCCCTGAAGCGTTGTTCTTAAGTTAAGCTCAAGTCAAACAGCAGCATAAAAACTGTTTCCAGGTCAGCTCCTAAAATGTTTTATAATGAAGAACTTTTGAGCTTAAATAAATTCTAGTTCTACTCTTGTTTTTCAGATGAGTTACAAGAAGTTAGTTAAGTGACTGTGCAAGGTCAACAACTAGCTGCAGAAATGGAATGATATTTATTTATTGGTTTTCCACATGTTATTGAGTACCTACTGCTTGTCAAACCACTGTGCTAGGCTCCAGGAATACTGTTCCAACTGAATTATTTAGTGTTCTGACTGCCATTTGTCCACATTGCAAGGCTTGTAGGCTGGAGGAAAAAGACGAAGTCGGGCAAGTGGTGAATGTGCTCACATAAGGCTGACCCAGACTTCCCTGAGCATGCTGGCTTCGGGAGAACAGAGTGTCACTGGCGGGCCCTGATAGTGGAGGGTTTTAATAAGGATGAATGCTTGGGTGAGGGAACAGGAATGTGGCAGTTAAACATTCATAGGCAGTGGTTGCTTACGTCGCTTTGCTGATGGTGTGTGTTTGCATGCAGTGTGTCCAAACTAGTGTTGGAAGTTGACTGGTGGGAACTGAAAGCATAGTTTTTTGGTGGAATGAGGTAATCCCTTGCCAGTCTGATGTGGCTGAATTGTAGTTCAGATGCTGATACTAACTGTGAATTCACACTGCATTATACTGTGTGCTAAAATACAGCTAACCAGATGTTCAGGAACGTCTTGTTTCTCTTCCTCCCTCGGTGGGAGGGAGTGGTGTGGCAGTCAGTGCTTTCCCTCCCCTCCTCGGGCCACTCAGTGGCAGCAGCCCTGGCATCTTCCCTGTGAGATAAGAAGTAAAACTGAAGGAAGGCTTTTGATTTTCATAGGAGTTGCTAATGTGGGCAAGTCAGTTGCTCTTCTCAACTGTTTGTTGTAAGTTTGTGTATGTGTGAATTGGTTATAGCTGTGAGAATGCTTTTATGCTTTATCACCTTCCATTTTTTGGCCCCTTCCCTCTAAACTTTGCAAGTCCTCTTGGATCACCCAAAAAACCTTGTAACTGTAGAAACTCAAACTTAAGTTTTTGATAAAAGAGGTCTAAATCTCAAGTACTCTTAACCATTTTTGAATTAAGGATCCTTCTGAGACCTTTCTCCAGATGAAAATATTTATATACCTACTTAGGTCTAAGAAGTCTAGCTGGCTGTGTTTAGGTATTTTGTTTAAGAATCTTTCAGCAGTTTTATCAACAACTTGCTAGAAGTACACAGATTAAATTGCATAGCATCCTGCCAGTGGAATGTCCCTGGTCCCACCATTTTTTGCAGTAGAATTACATCATATCAACCAAAAGGGCTTATCCAAGCTCATAATGATGTCATTTCTCTTGGCATTACTTTTTTAAGTCCATCTCTCTTTCTGTAGGGGAATATGTGTTTTTTTTTTTTTTGGACATTGTTAAAATTATTTCAGTGTTTTATCATAGATAGCACTTTCAAATTTTCTGACTAATTTGAAGAAACTCAGGACAAGGTCATGATAAAACATAAATAGTCGTTATTTTTTAAATAGATGCTTCATGGGTTGGGGGACTGGAAGCAACATTATAAACCGAATAAGACTTGTGGAGAGGGGTCGAGTTGCTAAAATGTCTTAACCTGTAACTTAAACAAGAAACACTTTTATTATGAAACTTTCACACACATAAAAATAGAATAGTACCAGAATCTCAAGTATTCAGTTGTCCAGCTGAAACAGTTGTCAGTTTATGGTAAACCTTGTAAACTACTCTTTTATCTTTCATTTATTTGAAGAAATAATGTTTTATTTATTTTGTTGTTAAAATTTTCAGAGTACCTCATATTTCAAAGTGGAATGATTGAATGATCAGGTGCCAAGGGTAGTAAGTACTGTTACAGGTCTGACTTTTTTTTTTTTTTGACAGGCAGAGTGGACAGTGAGAGAGAGAGACAGAGAGAAAGGTCTTCCTTTGCCGTTGGTTCACCCTCCAATGGCTGCCGCGGACGGCGCGCTGTGGCCGGCGCACCGCGCTCATCCGATGGCAGGAGCCAGGTGCTAGGTGCTTTATCCTGGTCTCCCATGGGGTGCAGGGCCCAAGCACTTGGGCCATCCTCCACTGCACCCCCGGGCCACAGCAGAGGGCTGGCCTGGAAGAGGGGCAACCGGGACAGAATCCGGCACCCCGACCGGGACTAGAACCCGGTGTGCCGGCGCCGCAAGGTGGAGGATTAGCCTGTTGAGCCACGGCCCAGGTCTGACTTTTTCTTTTTTTAAGATTTATTTATTCAAAAGGCAGAGTGACAGAGATTGATTGATTGATCTTCCATCTGCCCATTCATTCCCCACGTGGCCACAATGACCAGAGCTGGGCGAGGCTGAAGCCAGGCGCCTGGAACTCCATCCAGGTCTCCCACATTGGTGGCAGGGGCCCAGGCACTTGGGCCCTCTTCTGCTGCTTTTGCAAGCACATTAGCAGGGAGCTGGATTGAAAGTGGAATAGCTGGGACTCCCACCAGCCGTGGGATTGTTTGCATTGCAAGAGGCAGCTTAATCCAGTACACTGCAATGCCAAGCCCCTATTTGTCTATTTTTAAACGACTTAATTATTTGAAAGGCAAAGTGATAGTTTCCATTCTCTAATTCACTCCCCTAATGCCCACAGCAGCCAGGACTGGTCCAGTGCCGGAACCAGGAACTCCATCTGGGTCTCCAATATACGTGGCAGGAACCCAAGTACTTGGGTCATCATCTGCCTACCTCTAGGTACATTAACAGGAGGCTGGATCAGAAGCAATGGTGGAAGTCTATCCCAGTGCCACAGTTTCTGCCCCACATCTCCCATCTTTTACCCCCCCTGGATTATTTTAAACCAAATTTAGCATTTCTAATTTCATCTGCACATACTTTTGTGTTGAATGTTTTTTTTTAAAGATTTATTTATTTGAAAGTCAAGAGTTACACAGAGGTCATCCATCTGATAGTTCACTCCCCAATTGGCTGCAACAGCAGGAGCTACGCCGATCCGAAGCTAGGACCTTCTTCCTGGTCTCCCACATGGGTGCAGGGGCCCAAGGACATGGGCCATCTTCCACTCCTCCACTGTGTTCCCAGGTCAAAGCAGAGAACTGGATCAGAAGTGGAGCAGCCAGGTCTCGAACTGGAGCCCACATCGGATGCTGGCACTGCAGGCCAGTGTGTCAACCCATTACCCCCAGTGCACAGCGCAGGCCCCTTGAATGGGTAATTTTAAAAACAAAAAACTGATCACAGTAAAGTTGCTGTTTAAATACTGAGTTGTTAGCCAGGTGTGCCACTTACAGATTACAGCAAGAGCTAAAAAGTTTACTCTTCTGAGCTCCGAGGTATTCTTTACAGTTTGGAGTCAGGGCTGTGTGTGCTGGAGGGAAAAGAAGCCTTCTCTTGCCTTTTACATGAGGCTGCTTCTGTTTTCTATCTTTGTTAATCTGGACTTAGAATAAAGTGTGCAAAGACTTGTATTTCTGCTTGGCACATTTTCCTTGCCAGCCAGCTGGGATTCAGTCTACATGTCCTGCCAAATATTGAGATAACTATGGCATAGACTCTTAATTTGCATGACTGGGTTTTTAGCCAATAAATTTTTTCTTATTTGCTTAAAGCTGTACTAAGTATTTGTATAAATTATAGTGATGGCATTGTCAAGGAAATTATGACTTTTGATTTCAAACTGAAGGTGATTTGTAGAAAGGGAAATAAATTGTTCCTGAAAGTTTCAAGTAGGCCAAGAACTTGTGACCTGAGATGAGATTGTCATTTACTTACTGGATAAAGTACATGTGATTAATGAGGATTATTTTAAAAATCCTGAAAGTACAGTATTAGCAAATTATCTTTAGATACTGAAGTATTTCTTGTATAGAATATATTTAAGTCATTCCTAAAGTCAACTTTTTTAAAAAGTGAATTGGATAAAAGGCCTATTTCTTCAGTTCCTACTTTATGCTAAGTCTTATATTTATTCTTAATTACAAATGTATAAAACTGACTATTTCCATCATATAAAACATAGTTCAAAGTTTGAATTACTTACATTGTTAAGTGGAAGATCTGTGAAACATGCAGAGATTTCTTTTATTACAGTGCTGCTGTATTATGATTAAAATGAACTTAGTTTTGTTGACTTATTTAAAGCTGTATATTTAAACAACACACAGTTACTGTAAGATCAGTTTTATCTTAATGTGGGAAATAACAAGGTTATGGGATACGGGTGGTCTGAGTATCATCCTCACGGCTGTGCCTGTTGCCTGCCCCAGTTCTTGGTTTTTTCATGTTCCACTGGGGAAGACAGAATAAAGAATAACATGTGCTGAAAATTACGGGAAACTGCAGGGTGCTCTGGGAGTGTATAAGAAGCTCATTTGTCTTCTCTGGAGGTGGAGGTGTGTAGGCAGGGCTGACATTTAACCTGAGACCTGTTGGTGCACAGAGAAGATAAAACTGGCAGGGCTTGGGTGAGGGAAAGGAGGAGACACTCAGGAATGGTTCCCAGGTCTGGGACGCGAGCTGAGCAGATGATAGTGTCATCAACTGGAATAGTGGGCATTTTAAGGAAAAGGTCATTCTTTCAGTTTTGGACATGTTTGGCTTGAGATGTTTGTAAAATTATGTTTAAGAGGCAGATCTGCTGGGATGGAGCTTGGATAAGAAGTCTGGGTTTGAGATGGACAACGTGAAATTCAGCATATAAATGTTATTTGAAAATACAGAATCAGATAAAGTCATTGAGGTGAGTATAAAAGGAAAACAGTTTTAGGACTGAGTTGTTAAGAATTTCCAGAACTGAATAGGTGGAGAGAAAAGAAAGAAGCTAGAGAAGGAAATTAAGTAGGAGCAGCTAGAGCTGCTGAAGGGAAGTCAAGCCGGTGGCATGTTTCAGAAGCCGGCAGCAAAGTGTTTCTGAAGGATCCACTGAATCTGAATGCTGTGACAAGGTCAGCCAAAGTGAGGACAAATAGATGCTGAGTTTGCAGCGTAGATTTGAGTCATCTAAGGAGTGAGGGGATGGGTACCAATATATATACCACGTATTAAAGATTTCTAAAGAGAGAAGAAGGGTAGTTGGAAGGATATGAAGGATTCCCACATACTCTTTTTTTTTTTTTTTAGGTTTATTTATTTATTTATTTATTTGAAAGGCAGAGTCACAGAGAGGGAGAAACAGAGATCTTCCATCCACTGGTTCATTTTCCTGGTGGCCACAACAGCCAGGGCTGGGCCAGGCCAGGCCAAAGCCAGGAGATTCATATGCATCTCCCATGTGGGTGGCTGGGGTTAAAACACTTGGTCTACCCATGGCTATGTTTCCCAGGCTATTAGCAGCGAACTTGGTTGGAGCTGGACACAAACTGCCAGCCATGTAGCATGCTACCTTGAAAGTGGCGGCTTTACCCACTCCATTACAATGCTGGCCCCTCTGGAAGGTTTTAATGCATGGGATAGCCTTGAGCTGTGGGCACCAGGACTTGGGGAGAGTGGTTGTGGGAGAAGGAATTCTGCACTTCTGTACAGGACGGTTGATGGGAGAAAGATGAGCTTAGATGAAAGATGGTAAGAGATGATAACTTTTTTTTTTTTTTTAAGTGACAGAAAGGGGCTGGCACTGTGGCTCACTTGGCTAATCCTCCACCTGAGGCGCCAGCATCCCATTTGGGCACCAGGTTCTAGTCCTGGCTGCTCCTCTTCCAGTCCAGCTCTCTCTGTGGCCCGGGAAGACAGTGGAGGATGGCCCAAGTGCTTGGGCGCTTGCACCTGCTTGGGAGACCAGGAGGAAGTACCTGGTTCCTGGCTTCGGATCAGTTTAGTTCCGGCTGTAGTGGCCATTTGGGGGGTGAACCAATGGAAGGAAGACTTTTCTCTCTGTCTGTTCCTCTCACTAACTCTGTCAAATAAAAAAAAACAAAAAAAAGTGACAGAAGAGGTTATTTTTGAAAGAGAGAGAAAGGCAGGGGACGTGGGAAGAGCAGGAAAGGGTTCAATATATGTTACCTAAAGTGGAAGAGTGAACTGTGTAGAGAGAGATTAAATACCTATCATGTATTTTTTTTAATGTGTGTTTCCTCTTCCTTTAGTAGGCCCCCTATGTAGAATACAGAATGTGAGTCAGGATAATTGGGATTATTCTGGATTGGCATTTTGTCAGACAACCTATGGCCTGAAAAGATAAAGAAGCAAGGGAGTTTAGGATATTGCCTGGAGAATGAGGAGTTGGAATGTGGAATTTGAATTGTTTAGCATACAGATAGGGCTGATAGATAGGAGAAAGGAGAGAAGAGGGCCAGTGTGCTGAGTCTTATGACAAATCAAAGTAAAAAATAGGAGTACTGGAACAAACCAATTGGATCAGTTGTTGAGTTACATAGGGCAGGCGCTTGGTGCAGTGGTTAAGGTGCTGGCTGGGATATCTGCATCCTGTGTCAGACTCTGGCTCCATTCCCCACTCCATTTTCCTCCTAAGGCACACTCTGAGAGGCAGTGGTGATAGCTTACTTAATGGGGTCCCTGCCACCACCTAACACAGGAGACCTGGATTTCAGTTCCTGGTTCCTGGCTTCAGCCTGGCCCGGCCTTGGCTAATGTGGGCATTTGGAGGGTAAATCAGTGGATGAGGGCTTTTTGTTTGTCTCTCTGTCTCTGCCTCTGGAAAATATGAAAAAGCTGTGTTTCTCTCAATTGCTTTTGGTGTTAAATTTGGGTCATACCATTAATGTGATGCTTAGTGAGATTGGGAAAAATGGGATAATTAAAAAAAATGTTCTTTATATTTAAACGTACATTCTTACTGGTATTGCTTGCATTGACTTTTTTTTTTTTTAAAGATTTATTTATTTTACTTGAAAGAGTTACAGAGAGGCAGAGATAGAGAGAGGGAGGGGTCTTTCGTCCGCTGGTTCACTCCCCAATTGGCTGCAACGGCTGGAGCTGGGCCAATCCAAAGCCAGGAGCCAGAAGCTTCCTTTGGGTCTCCCACGTGGGTGCAGGGGCACAAAGACTTGGGCCATCATCCACTGCTTTCCCAGGCCATGGCAGAGAGCTGGAAGTGGAGCAGCTGGGACTTGAACTGGTGCTCATATAGGATGCTGGGACTGCAAGTGGCAGCTTTACCCACTATGCCACAGTGTCGACCCCACTTGCATTGATTTTTTAAAAGTATTTATTTATTTGAAAGAGATCTTTTATTTGATTCAGTCTCCAAATGCTGTCAACAGCCAGAGCTGGGCCAAGCCAAAGCCAGGAGCCCCATTTGGGTCTTTCACATGGATGGCAGATACTCCATCTAGGTCTCCCACTTGGGCTGTCATTTGCTGCTTTCCAGGGGGTGCATTAGAAGGAAGCTTGATCTCAAGTGGAGTAGCTAGGACTTAAACTGGCACTCTGATATGGGATACAGGCATCCTAAGCTTGGTTTAATCTGCCATGTCATAACACTCACCCACTTTTTTTTTTCAAGTGTGTTACATGATTTTTATGTTTAAGAAGTGAAGTGCAAACTAACTGGTGGCTGAGATGGAGTATGGTAGAAAGTTATTGGTGATGAGAGGAGATTAAAGACTTGGGAGGCCAGAAAGTTGGAATTTGAGGGAATTCAGTATACTAGCAAAACTATGATAGAGGGTAGAGTATAAATCTGGTGTAAAATCCTTAAATGAATCATAGGTTGTTAAAAGACAGATGCTATCAGGAAGATTAGAGAGTAAATAGATGACACAAGTCTTCAAAGAGAGGACTTTTTTTTTTCAGATTTATTTGAAAGGCAGGTTTTTTTTTTTTTTTCCTTTTTTACAGAGGAGACACAGATCTCCCATCCACTGGTTCACTCCCGAAATGGCCGCTACGGCCGGAGCTACGCCGATCTGAAACCAGGAGCCAGGAGCCTGGAGCCTCCTGGTCTCCCATTGTAGGTGCAGGGCCCAAGCACTTGGGCCGTCCTCCACTGCCTTCCCAGGCCACAACAGAGAGCTGGACTGGAAGAGGAGCAACCGGGACTAGAACCCGGCGCCCATATGGGATGCCGGCGCCTCAGGCGGAGGATTAACCAAGTGAGCCATGGCGCCGGCCCCAAGACAGGACTTGTATAGTAAGGTGGAGGAGTAATAGTTTTGTAAAGAGGCTCTGGAGAGTCAGCCTATCAGTGACCCCAAACTGTCCTACTCTGAGGTAGCAGGGAGGCTGCCAGAGAATGGGCACCTTTAGTCAGATGTTAGCCAAGGACAAGTCAGTCGTAGAGAGAATGCACCTGGATACTCCAGTGGGGGATGGGGTGGTAGCAGTGATAGGTTGGATTAGGAGATGGGAAGGAAGTACAGATATATTGTGAGTGTGGATGGAGTACAGAGGGTAGATGATAAACCATGTTTACATTTTGGATTGTGAGCTAGAGAAACAGATGACTGTCCTGGAGGCAGTGATGGTCAACCTTCTTTGCTCATGTATTACCTAAAGGATTCTTTTAATCTGTTTCTCTACTTCATACATATATATGTTTGTGTTTTTTAATATTTTATTTATTTGAAAGGCAGAGTTACAGAGATGCAGAGGTAGAGAAAGAGATCTTCCATCCTATGGTTCACTCCCCAAATGGCTGCAACGGCTGGAGCCAATCCAAAACCAGGATCCAGGAGCTTCTTCCGGGTCTCCCACGTGGGTGCAGGGGCCCAAGGACTTGGGCCATCTTCTAGTGCTTTCCCAGGCCACAGCAGAGAGCTGGATTGGAAGAGAAGTGGGGGTTGAGGGGGAGGACTGTGGCTTAGTGAGTAAAGCTACCACCTGCACTGCGAGAATCCCATTTGGGTACCAGTTCAAGTCCCAGCTGCTCCACTTCCAATCCTGTCTTCGGATCAGCACAGCTCTGGCCATTGTGGCCAACTGGGGAGTGAACCAGTGGATGAAAGACCCCGCTCACTCGCTCGCTCGCTCTCTCTCCCTCCCTCTTTCTCTGTGTAACTTGACTTACATATAAAAATAAATAAATCTTAAAAAAAAAAAACAAAACAGCTGAGACCTTCAACCTGCCTCCATATGGGATGCTGGCACTGTAGTTAGCAGCTTTACCTGCTACGACACAGCAACCCCCCCCCCCCATACATTTTTAAAGTTTGTTTGGATCCCAACTGGAAACAGATGGCCTTCCCAAATCTGGTAACAGGAGGAGGGTTTATTTATAATGATACTATTTACAAAAGTGTGGGGGGAAGGTTGGGAAACCAGGAGGATGGTTCCCTAACCTTGGTTAGTTTCAGGGAAGCTGCTATCACCAGGCCCACAGGGATAAAGGATTACCTGAGCCGTGCAGAGGAGGCCACCTTAAGAGAAACAATGCCTTTAGATACAGATCAGCCTCCTGGGGTGGGGGTGGGGGTGGGGGTGGGGGTGGAGTGTGTGTAAGGACAAATTAAAGATACCTGGAACAACATAGCTAAGAAAAGACTTGTAGAATTCTCTAGAAATGTCTACATTTAGGTAACCATTATGCTACCATCAAAATAGGGAGTATTTCTATCACCTTAAAAAGTTCCTTTATGCATCTGTGTGGTCCTTTCATTTTCTTTTCTCCAACTCATGGCATCCACACTCACACATGGTTCATACACAATGTAGACTTTTAAATCTGGCCTCTTTAATTTAGTATAATCCTTTTTTAAAAAAATTAATTTATTTATTTGAAAAGCAGAGTGATGGGGAGAGACAAAAATGATGCAACAGGCATGGCTGGGCCAAACTGAAGCCAGGAGCTTCATCCAGGTCTCCCATGTAGTGTCAGGGGCCCAAGTGCTTGGGCCATCTGCTGCTGCCTTCCCAGGCACGTTAGATTAGCAGCAGGGAGCTGGTTTGGAAGCACAGTAAGTGAGATTCTGATATAGGCTGCTGTGTTGCAAACAGGTAGCTTAGCTTGCTGTGCCACAACCCTGGTCCCTTAGTATAATCCTTTTAAGAGTTTTGTATGGGGCCAGCATTGTGGTGTAGCAGATGGAACTGCTACCTCTTACACTGGCATCCCATGTGGGTGCCAGTTCCAGTCCTGGTTCTGACCCAGCTGCAAGAGGACCTAATGTACCTTTGAAAGCTGTGGAACATGGCTCAACTGCTTGGGCCTCTGCACCCGTGTGCACCCAGCCCTAACTGTTGCAGCCATCTGGGGAATGAACCAGTGGATGGAAGATATCCCCCACCTACTTTGCCTTTCAAATAAATCTTTTTTAAAAAGAGTTTTGTATGTTATATACAACAGTAGTTTATTTATTTATTTTTTTTACTGCTGAGTAATATTCTCTTTTGTGTGTGATCTTAGTCATTGGGGTTGATTCCAGTTTTTGACAATTGTGAATGAAATTACCATAAGCATTCATGTTTGTTTTTTGTGCAGCTTGTGTCTTCTGTTGTCTTTGATATGGAATTGCTGGTTAGGAAAGTATTGATTTTGAATTTAAATGCCTACAAATGATAGTTCTTATTAATATTGACTTTTAAAAACTAATATGCATGGGCAGATGTTTGTCTCAGTGGGTTAAGCAGCCATTTAGGATGCCAGCAGCTAGTATGTGCCTGGGGTGGAGTCCCTCCTCTGCCTGTGATCCAGCTTCCTGCTAATGTGTACCCTGGGTAGGCTGTATTTGGTAGCTCAAGGATGTGGGTCCCTGCCACCCATGTGGGAAGCCTGGATGCAGCTCCTGACTTGGCTTCAGCCTGGTCCAGTCTAGGCATTTGGGGAGTGAACCAATAGGTGGAAAATCTTTGTGTATCAGTCTTTCTTGAAAAGTTCATGGAAAATGAAAAAAGTTTTTTTTTTTAAAGTTTAGATACAGCAGTCTCCCCTTATTCAAGGGGGGATATGTTGCAAGACCCCCAGTAGATACTTGAAACATGAGCTAGTATTGAACACTGTTGTACTGTTGTTCCCTATAAATACACACCTATGATAATGTCCTACTCCTGCCCTTCTTGTGTTGATCTTTGTGATGAGTTGAAGCAAAGTAGGTGACAGAGGCATTGTTGCTTGAATACAGGCACTGCAATGAACCATAGTTGATCCCAGTAACTGAGGGTTGAGAGGTGGTATAACTACAGCACGGATGTGCTGGACCAAGGGTCAGTCCATATCTGAGAGGGATGGTGCAAGGCTTCTCCATGCTACTCAAAGTGGCATACAGTTCAGAACTCAAGAATTATTTCTGGGATTTTTCATTTAGTGTTTCTGGACTGTGAGTAAATGAAACTGTGGAAAGGAAAACTGAGGATAAGAAGAGATGACTGTATCATAGTGTTTTCTTTTAACTTTTCTAAAGTTGTAAAGTAAAACATTGATAACACAACACACAATGTGTTTAGCCTGAGGAATTATAAGAGCAGCACCATAGCCACTCAGGTTAAGAAATGGGATTGTACCTGCCACTCCAGAGGCTCTTCCAGTGTGTCCCTTTCTTACCCTCAAAAATGACTGCAGTGATATCTTTTCCAGAGTCACTGTCTTGTTTTCAAGGGCCATAATTACTTGCTGTTCACTTTCATACACTAAAAACAATTATAAGAACAGGTTCTTTAATAGCTAATATTCGAGGGGGGAAAAAGACCAAAAAAAAGAGCTAATGTTCCTTTTTTTTTTTTTTTAAAGACTTATTTATTTATTTGAAAGGCAAAGTTACAGAGAGGCAGAGGCAGGGAGAGAGAGGTCCTCCATCTGATGGTTCACTCCTGAGTTGTCCATAATGGCCGGAGCTGCGCAGAGTGAAGCCAGGGGCCATGAGCTTCTAGGTCTCCCATGCAGTTGTGCAGCCGCTGAAAGACTTGGGCTATCTTCTGCTTTCCCAGGCCATAGCAGAGTGCTGGTTCAAAAATGGAGCAGCTGGGACTGGTGCCCACATGGGATGCTGGCACTGCAGGCGGCGGCTTTATCTGCTACACTACTCCGCCAGCCCCTCCTTTTTTTTTTTTAAGATTGTTTATTTGAAAGATAGACTGATAGAGGGAGATACAGAAAGAGAGCAATCTGGTTCACTCCTCAAATGTACATTAGAGCCAGAGAGCTTTGCCAGGCCAAAACTAAGAACCTAGAACTCCATCCTGGTCTCCCACATAAGTGACAGGAACCCAAGTACTTGGATCATTATTTGTTGCCTCTCAGGCACATTAGCAGGAAGTTGGATTGGAAGCAAAGTAATCAGGACTTGAGCCAGCAGTACAGGATGTGAGCATCCCAGGTGGCAGCTTAACCTGCTGTACTGCAACACCTGCCCTTTTTCCTTTTGAAATTTTATTTCTGGCCGGTGCTGTGGCTCAACAGGCTAATCCTCCACCTTGTGGCGCCGGCACACCGGGTTCTAGTCCCTGTCGGGGTGCCGGATTCTGTCCCGGTTGCCCCTCTTCCAGGCCAGCTCTCTGCTGTGGCCCGGGAGTGCAGTGGAGGATGGCCCAAGCACTTGGGCCCTGCACCCCATGGGAGACCAGGAGAAGCACCTGGCTCCTGCCATCGGATCAGCGCAGCGTGCTGGCTGCAGCACGCTGGCTGCAGCACGCCGGCTGCAGCACGCCGGCTGCGGCGGCCATTGGAGGGTGAACCAACAACAAAAAGGAAGATCTTTGTCTCTGTCTCTCTCTCTCACTGTCCACTCTGCCTGCCAAAAAAATAATAATAAATAAGAAAGAAAGAAATTTTATTTCAGTCCCATTTTACTTTTAGAAGTAATAAATACAAAATAAACACTTCGGTTTAGTCTTTTAGTGGTCCTCATTTTTGTTAGTTTTGGTACAAAAATAGGCATATGCATTTAAATGAATTTTCTTTGACTATATACTTTAAAATGTTTAATTAATTCTTCTGGACTGTGGTATAACTGTTAGTGTCTAATTGATACTATGGATTTTTAAGGTAGAATTTATTGGAAATTGGTCCGTTTTTGAAATTGGTGGCGCCTTTTCTAGTTATTTTATGTGTTTGTGGATGAATATTATTGCTAGAATAATAAAAATATTTTGGCATTCTAAATTTTTAAAAATATATACTGAGAAATCGGCCAGCACCGTGGCTCAATAGGCTAATCCTCTGCCTGTGGTGCCGGCACTCCGGGTTCCAGTCCTGGTCGGGGCGCTGGATTCTCTCCCAGTTGCCCCTTTTCCAGGCCAGCTCTCTGCCGTGGCCTGGGAGGGCAGTGGAGGATGGCCCAAGTGCTTGGGCCCTGCACCCCATGGGAGACCAGGAGGAAGCACCTGGCTCCTGGCTTTGGATCAGCGCGATGCACCGGCTGCAGCGCGCTGGCCGCAGCAGCCATTGTGGGGTGAACCAACGGCAAAAGTAAGACCTTTCTGTCTTTCTCTCTCACTGTCTAACTCTGCCTTTCCAAAAAATATATATATATATATATACTGAGAAATCATTAATTGATATAAGAATAGTTTGGCTATAGCAGTTTATATAGCTCAAACCATGAGATAATCATCAACATTTTTTTTAAATAATGACTCACTTAAATAGCTCTTTTGAATTTTGTGGAATGTGATAGTTGGAAGCCACCTTATATGCAAAGGATTCATTGCTCAGAAATGAATAACTTAATTATGATGCACAGAAGATCATAATCTTTTAGGGGTCATGCCAGAGTTGGAGACTATGTAATGTAGTAAGATTAGGGATCGGTGAGCTATGTGCCATTATTTGCACTGTGGGAGAATGATTGATCCTAAGTGGTTTGGTAAATTAGTTTTTGGACCTGCAGATACATGAAGGCTGGGGGGACTTAGAGCCCTCTCTCCCTCCTTTTTAAAAAAGATCGATTTATTTGAAAGGCAGAGTTATAGAGAGAACTTCTGTCCATTGATTTACTCCTCAAATGGCGAAGACGATCTTCCTATACCTCCAGTGGTATGTGTATCTAGTTAGAAGAGTCCATTGCCACTTGGAAGGGGGTTCTAAGACTCATTTGGTTGAGCATCCACTGAGTTGTATGGTGTGTTTCCTGTTGTGCTGCGAGGATGGGGCAGAAATGGGTGCTTCAGCAGAAGGGCACAAAGAACTGTCTTGGTGTGCATCTCAGATCTGGCATTTGGCAGAGTCTCTGCAGGTTGTGTTTACTGGGGTGAAGGGAGCTTGCGTTAACTTGGACTGCCGTGTGTAGTGGACCCAGCTGAATTGTACTTCTGAAAATCGTTTTTAGTTTATGTTCTCATGTTTAAACTTACATGTAAATTTTGAATTTTATAGGCATACTTTATACATTTGTATCAGTTGAAATGCTCAACTTTATTTTAAAGATTTATTTTGGCCAGCGCCACAGCTCACTAGGTTAATTCTCCACCTGTGGTGCCCGCACCCCGGGTTCTAGTCCCAGTTGGGTCGCCGGATTCTGTCCCAGTTGCTCCTCTTCCAGTCCAGCTCTCTGCTGTGGCCCGGGAATGCAGTGGAGGATGGCCCAGGTCCTTGGGCCCTGTACCTGCATGGGAAACCAGGAGGAAGCACCTGGCTCCTGGCTTCGGATTGGCGCAGCGTGCCGGCCGCAGCGTGCTGCTGTAACGGCCACTTGGGGAGTGGACCAACGGAAAAAGGAAGACCTCTCTCTCTGTTGCTCTCTCTCTCACTGTCTAACTTGCCTGTCAAAAAAAATAATAAAATAAAGATTTATTTTATTTATTTGAAAGACAGAGTTACAGAGACAGGTAGAGACAGAGAGAGAGGTCTTCCACCTGGTGGTTCGCTCCCCAGATGGCCACAACTGCTGGGACTGTGCTGATCCGGAGCCAGGAGCCAGGAGCTTCCTCTGGGTCTCCCATGTGCATGCAGGGGCCCAAAGACTTGGGCCATCTTCTGCTGCTATCCCAGGCTACAGCAGAGAGCTGGATCAGAAGAGGAGCACCAGGACTAGAACCAGCGCCCATATGGGATGTTGGTGCTTCAGGCCAGGGCTTTAACCTGTTGTACCGCAGCGCCGGCCCTGAATTGCTCAATTTTCAAAAAAGGAATTTTTTCTTTCATTTGAAAGGCAGAGTTGCAGAGTCAGAGCGCTTCCATCCACCAGTTTACTCCCCAGATGGCCAGACCAGAGCCAGGAGCTTCTTCTGGGTCTCTCATATAGGTGCAGGGACCAAGCCCTTGGGCCTTCTTTTACTGCTTTCCAGGTACATTAGCAGGGAACTGGATCAGAAGTGGAGCAGCTGGAAATCAAACCAGTGTGCATAAGGGATGTGGCTGATGTGAGTGGTGACTTAACCTACGCCACAGTGTTGGCCTCTCTACATTTTTTTTTTTAAGTGCTTTTTACCTTTCAAATATTTGAGTGCAATTGATTTGCTGAGGAAAGTGTCATGCTTTCCTGTGGCATTTTAGGTGCCTGTGATTATTAACCACATATTGACAGTATAAAGTCAACACTGAAGCAAATGTTGTAACCAAGTTCTTCATGTCATGTGCACAGCACTGATGACTGTGGATGTTTCCTTGAAAATGGCACACCCCTAAATGGGAGCATTATATGTGTAGTACTCTATGCTTTTAAATACACTTCAAGAGTAATCTTTAAGATGTATTTTTTTAAAAGATTTATTTATTTATTTGAAAGTCAGAGTTACACAGCAAGAAGGAGGGGCAGTTGGCTGCAGTGGTCAGAGCTGCACTGATCTGAACCAAGGAACTAGGAGCATCTTCCAGGTCTCCCAAGTGGGTGCAAGGGCCCAAGGACTTGGGCCATCTTCTACTGTTCTTCCAGGACATAGCAGAGAGCTGGATTGGAAGTGGAGTAGCCGGGTCTCAAACCGGCACCTATATGGGATGCCACATTAACCCACTGTGCCACAGCGCCAGCCTCTAAGACGGATTCTTACCAGTATTTATATGTACATATACATGTTCTAGTTTAGCAGCTTCATAGTTTTCTGTGTATAGATGTATTATGTTTTAGTGTCAGATATATTTTTGCTGTTTCTACTTTTGGTATTACAAATAAATGCTGCATCAATTTTTTTTTTTTTTTAAATTTTAAAAATGTTGAGAAGCTGAGAGGAGACACACAGATCTTCCATACTCTGGGTCATTCCCCAAATGCGTGTAACAGCTAGGCCTGGGCTAGGCCTACACCAGGATCCTGGAACTTAATCTGAGACTCCCATGTAGATGGTATAGACCCAAGTACTTGAGGCATCATCTGCTGCCTCCCAGAGTGTATATTGGATTGGAAGCAGAATTGGCACTTAACCCAAACACTCTGATAGAGATGCCAGTGTTGTAAGCAGCTATGGAGCCCATTGTTCCACACATCCTTCTCTGAATTGCCTCTTTAATATTTCTAGCATCTTTTTATATGAGTCATTGGGCTTATTTGATATATGAGGATTCTTAATATACTGGGAAATTCAGCCTTTTGCATTCTTTCTAACAACTAGTTATAAATATTGTAAATGTGCTTATTTGTTACCAGTATAGTTTCTTTGGTAATCCCTCTTCACATATTTTCAGTTCTTTTCTCATTGAACCTTAGGAATGTATTCATTCTTTTTCTTATTTTTTTCATATTAATTTACATATTTGAAAGGCAGAGTTAGAGTGTGGGGGGGATCTTTTACTTTTTTCACTCACCCAATGGCCACAACCGCTGGGCCAGGGCCAGGGCAGAGCCAGGAACTCCATCCTGGTCTCCCATGTGGTGACAGAGGCCCAAGTACTTAGGTCATTTTCTGCTGCTTCCCAGGTTTATTAGGGTGCTGGATTGGAAGTAGAACAACCAGGACTAGAACTGGTGCTCTGAATGGGATGCCAAAACGAATGATTTCTTCACCAAGTTTTTTCTGTTTTCTCAAAGCAGCCATTCCGATATCAAAGGCAGCTTTTCATGTAATAGTATTCCCTCTCCTCCATTTAAACCTTTTTTGATTCCTCAACTTTATTTCCTGAGTTACTGTCTCCAAAGCCACCTTTTCTCTGTGCAGACTTCTTAGAAGTAGAAGACTTTGTTTAGAGTTATTCTTCTGCATGTTACGTGATAACACATTTGGTATTTAGCCAGCAGATTTGATTTTTCACCTTTTATTGGAATCTTTTCTGTTAATGTTGGTTAAGATGAGTATCTGCTTTAGTATTTCATGTTAGCAGGCTCTGCTAGAGGTTGTATAATATGATATAACTCAGTATGGAGTATGGACTGTGTGTGTGTGTGTGTGTGTTCTGGTTTGGCCATTGGTTCAGTTGGCAACCTTTGCAGTCAATAGTTTTGCTGGGCCTCTTTCCCCTTAGCCATGTAAGGGTGGGTTTGGTAAGAAGTAAAAGGAAATTTCTAATAAAAAGGGCAAAAGAAGTATATATGTGTGTACATAGACTAGCATAGTTATACAGATGTACACATCTGTATTTGTGTCTCTCTGCACCCTTCCTCCTACCCCCCACATGTTGTCCCTTGGTATCCATGGTGACTTGGTTCTAGGATTCCTTTCAAATGCTCTAGTCCTTTATATAAAATGGCATAGTATTTGCTTGTAACCTGCACGCATCTTCCCATAGACTTTAAATCGTCTCTAGGTTACTTTTAATACCTAATACAGTATAAATATTTATTATACTCTGTTTAGGAAGTAATAACAAGGAAAAAAGGTCTGTGTGTATATTCAGTACAGATGCAGATTGTTTTTTCCCCTGAATATTTTCAGTTCACAGTTGCTTGAATCTGTGGATGTGGTGCTCATGGATGCAGAGGGTCCAACTGTATGATTGTACTTGAATCTTTTAAACTTTTATGAACATCAGTTCATAGCCAGTTTTGTTTCATTTTTATCCCCATCAGTGAAAATTTTAGACACTGTATTTTCTCCATGAATATAATTTTTAAAAAGCGTATTTTTTTGAAAGTGTTTCAGAGAGGGAAAAACAAATTGTCCATTAGCTGGTTTACTCCCCATGTGGCCTCAGTGTCCAGGGCTGGTTCAGGCCAAAGCCAGAATCCAGGAGCTTCATCTGGGTCTCCCATGTGGACAACAGGAGCCCAAACACATGGGCCATCTTCCACTGCTTTCCCAGGCCATACCAGAGAGCTGGATCGGAAGTGGAGCAGCCGGGACCTGAACCGGTACCCAAATGGGATGCTGGTACTGCAGGTGGTGGCTTTACCCGCTCTGCCACAGCACTGGCCCACTTTGTTTTTTGTTATTTCATGCTCTTGGGAAGTTTGTAAATATAAATAGAACTGCTGTCTTCAAAGTAATTTGTTTCTTTGAAATGAACCTTTTTAATTTTTTTTCTCTTTGTTCTTGTTTTTCTTTTACTTGTACCTTTTTAACTTTAAAATATATTGACAAATTGGTGTTTGAAAAGATTTTGCTAAGATATGGTCCCACAGGAATATTTTTATTTTTTTAAGATGGTTTTATTTCAAGAATCAGTTGCATAGAGAGAAATAGGTAAATATCCCATTCACTGGTTCATTCCCCAGATGGTCGCAGCAGGGTTGGGACTGGGCCAGGCAGAAGCCAGGAACTCTGTCTGGATCTCATGGGTAACAAGGGCCCAGGGACTTGGGCTGTATTCTGCTTCTTTCTCAGATGCAATCCAATGTTGGATTTGAAGTAGAACAGCCAGGACTCAAACTGGCCCTCACGTTGAATGCTGGCATTGCAGGCTGCAGCTTAACTCACTATGCCACAACGCCAGCATAGTGTTTCATTTATTTATTTGTCTTTTGCTCTGCAGTATTTGTCTAAACAGACCATGCTGTTGGTTAATGGATTTCATATAGTTCTGGCACCAAAATGAATACTTAGAAATAAAAAAGTGGGGCCGGCGTTGGGGCGTAGCAGGTAAAGCTGCCGCCTGCAGTGCCGGCATCCCATATGGGCGCCGGTTTGAGACCCGGCTGCTCCACTTCCCATCCAGCTCTCTGCTATGGCTTGGGAAAGCACTAGAAGATGGTCTAAATCCTTGGGCCCCTGCACCTGCACAAGAGACCCAGAAGAAGCTCCTGGCTTCAGATCTACACAGCTCCAGCGGTTGTAGCCATCTGGGGAGTGAACCATCAGATGGAAGACTCTGTCTCTCTGTCTCTGCCTCCCTGTAACTCTGCCTTTCGAAAAAAATTTTTTAAAGAAATCCTTCCCTACCATAACTCATGAAGGATTATTGCTGCATTCTAAAATTGTTATTTTTTATTTTTAAGATTTATTTTTTTATTTGAAAGGTGGATTTAGAGAGACGAAGAGAGAGATATTTTCAATCCTCTGGTTCACTCCCCATATGGCCATAGTGGCTGGGACTCAGCCAGGAGCCTGGAGCTTTATCTGGGTTTCCATCTGGTGGCAGGGGCCCAAGCACTTTGAGCTATCATCTGCTACTTTCCCAGGCACATAACAGGGATCTGATGCAGCTAGGGTTTGAATTGGTACCCATATGTGATGCTGGTATTGTAGGTGGCAGCCTAACTCTGTGCCACAACCCCTGGCTCCTATTCATTTTTTAAGATTTGTTTATGTATTTATTTGAAAAGCAAAGTGACACAGAGAGAGGGATGGACAGAGAGAAATCATCTTTTAGCTAGTTCACGTCTCTAATGGCTGCAACAGCCAGGCCTGTATCAGACTGAAGTCAGGAGCTAGGAACTCCATCCAGATCTCTCACATGGGTGGCAGAGTCTAACTACTCAGGCCATCCTCTGCTGCCTTCCCAATTTATTTGGGGGGGACAGAGCATCCATTGGTTCACTCCCCAGATGCCCATTATGGCCTGGTTAGGCTAAAGCCAGGACTCAATCCAATTCTCCCATATGGGTATTAGGAACCCAGTTGAACCATCACTGCTATCTTCTATAGGGTCTGCATTAGCATGAAGCTGGGATCAGGAGCCAAAGTTGGATATGGAACCCAGACCAGTTAACCACCTACGTATTAGCTGCTGGGTTAGATACCTGGCTCCTGTTGGATTTTTATTTATTTATTTTTTTTAATTTGATTTTGAAAGGCAGAGATAGAGAGTTCCATCAGTTAGTTCACTCTCTATATGCCTGGAATGGCCAAGGATCTGAAGCCAGGCTGTAGGAACTCAGTGCAGCAGATCTTCCATGTGGGTGGTCAGAAACCAGTCATTTAGACCATTACCTGCTGCCTCCTAGGGTGCGTATTAATAGGAAGCTGAAATTGAAGTGGAGCAGGTCTCCAGTCTAGGCTCTCTGATAATGGGTTGTGGGCTTTTTACCTGAGATCTTAACCTCTAGGCCAGAAGCCTATCTGGAAAGCCTTTGTTTTATATGTTAAGCTATTGCTATGGAGAATTTGGTCAACTTTTCTTAAATAGAACTCTGTTGATTGAATTGGCTTATCTATGTAATGTGTTTCAGAAGTTATAAAATACGTAATATATTTTAATAACAGTTTGGAAGATTTTTTTATGCTATATAGTAGGAGACATGGGTAGATGATGTTTGCTAGTGATGCAGATCCTTTTTTTAAAGATTTATTTTATTTATTTCAAAGAGTTAACAGAGAGAGGCAGAGGTACAGAGAGAGAAGTCTTCCATCTGCTGGTTCATTCCCCAGATGTCTGCAAAGGCCAAAGCTGCACTGATCTGAAGCCAGGAGCCAGGAGTTTCTGGGTCTCCCACATGGGTGCAAGAGCCCAGGGACTTGGGCTATCTTTCACTGCTTTCCCAGGTCATAGCAGACAGCTGGATGGGAAGAGAAATAGCCAGGTCTCGAACCGGTGCCCATATGGGATGCCCATGCTTCAGGCCAGGGCTTTAACCTGTTGCGCCATAGTGCTGGCCCTGATGCAGATCCTTAGTGAAATATTTTCTATAAGATTCTTTTTTACTCTGTACTTAAAACAAGTTTGCAAGATAAACCCAAGATAAAGTTAGACTTTTATCACATGAAAGATAGCCTGTGGGGTAAGATCATTTTCTCTGATTTTAGGAAAATTGGGGGTAATGATAATTACATTTGTAGTAGTGATTTTTAAAAATACAGTAATGTTTATTCTCTTAAACTCTTTTTTTGTCCTAAAGATGTTTATTTTATTGTCGTTAAGAATGACCTAAATAAATTTTATGACAATGGCAATAGAATACTTCACAAGTGTAAAAATGATGTAGTTTTGGAGAAATTTATTGACCTCTCAAAGACCTTTATGTAGCTAAGTGTACTAAGCATTCGCTAAGTGTTCCCATAGGCATTCAGTAACGCTGTGACATAGACTAGCTTAGTGGCTCTCTGTTGGACATACAAGGAAATGGAAACTCTGGAGAATTGCTGACGTTAGGGGTCTTGGCTGAGATCTGCAGACCTATTCAAGGAGGGCAGTACAGGTCTTCAGCATCAACTACCAGTGCTGTTTATCCGTGTGACAAAAATAGTAGTAGTATTTCTTCAGATTTGGTTTTAGTTTTTTTTTTTTTTTTTCTTTCTGACAGGCAGAGTGGACAGTGAGAGAGAGAGACAGAGAGAAAGGTCTTCCTTTTGCCGTTGGTTCACCCCCCCCCCCCCCAAGTGGCTGTTGCCACAGAGTAGTCCCTTGGCTCACCTCCCAAATGGCCACAAGGGCTGGGGCTGGGCCAGGCTGAAGTCAGAATTCTGGAACTCCATTTGAATCTCCCATGCAGGTACAGGGGCCTAAGCACCTGAGTCATCCTCTGCTCTCCTCCTAGGCACACTGGCAGGGATTTGAATAGTGCCTACAGGGGGAGTCAGCTGTGCGGGCCACAGCTTACCCACAGTGACGCAGTGCATGTCCCTATAAATGGCTTTTCTTAAATTAGGTGTATTTTTTAAAATGTTATTTTATTGTTTGTCAGAGTAAGTATTTTTCCCAGTGTTTTTCTACCAGTAGAGACTGAGAGAAATAATCATAATACCAGTTTGAATCACAGTTTCATTTCTCATTTGGAAAGGTTTCCTATGTTAAAAATTTGAGGCAGCAACAATAAATTTCCCGAGTATAAAGTGAATTAGGCAGGTTAAAATTTACTACTGACTGATGTGCATCAGTAATTATTGTAGCCACTTACCAGAACCACTGTTAAAAGTTCTTTGATGTTAAATGGCTTTTCAGAGCTGAGGAAAGAACAGAAACAACTAGAAAAACCTAATCCTATGTACAGGTTTCTAGACAAAAATAGCATTCTTTATGGGTATCTCTACCCCAGATGATTTTCTGCTGGAAGATTTTCATTAGTTGTATTAAACTGGTTTAGGTTCTATAAATAATTTTAAATTTAAGAATTTTAGTTTGAAAAGTCTGTAGTACCCCAAGAAGGTTTGGTAGGGTCATTTACTAGTCATTTGAGTTGATGCAGTTGCTTAACACTGTTGAAATCTCTTGAGTCTGGGGTGACAATTTTCAGGGACTTGGATGCCTGAGAGAAGATCACCAGGAGATAGGAGAGCTGTATACTGAAAAAAAGGAGGACAGGAAATGTAAAATTAAAAGTATACAGTTTATTTAAGATTGACTCCAATTTCCCTGTTGGTTGTTAACTTTTATGTTGTTGGCACTCATGTATCATTGTTTGACTTGTATTCTTCATTTTTATAGATAAAGTGGAGAACTTTAATGAGGAACAGGAGAAGAATAGTCACCATTTTCACAGAAATGCTGAAGACAATACTAAGAAACTCAATGTAGAAACCACCCTGACTCCTGGATACAAAACTGAGGAAATCAGGGAAACAAATGATACTTGGAACTCCCAGTTTGGGAAAAGGTCAGAATCTCCATCAGAAATGTCTCCAATCAAGGGATCTGTGAGAACTGGTTTGTATGAATGGGATAATGATTTCGAAGATATCAGATCAGAAGATTGTATTTTAAGTGTGGATAGTGATCCTCTTTTGGAAGTGAAGGGTGAGGATTTAAAAAACCGATTGGAAAATGTAAATGAAGCCATCGAGGAAGATATTGTACAAAGTGTTCTTAGGCCAAGCAACTGTAGGACGTACTGTAGGGCCAATAAGGCAAAATCCTCACAAGGAGCATCAACTTTTGATAAGCTAATGGACGGCACCAGTCAG
Source organism: Sylvilagus bachmani (assembly GCA_015711505.1). Taxonomy (NCBI): domain Eukaryota; kingdom Metazoa; phylum Chordata; class Mammalia; order Lagomorpha; family Leporidae; genus Sylvilagus; species Sylvilagus bachmani. The sequence goes on from CM027398.1 coordinate 5,739,458, forward strand.
GCCTTAGCCAAAGCAAATAGTGAATCAAGTAAAGATGGCCTGAATCAGGCAAAGAAAGGCGGTGTAAGTTGTGGGACCAGTTTTAGAGGGACGGTTGGACGGACTAGAGATTACACTGTTTTACATCCATCTTGCTTGTCAGTTTGTAATGTTACCATACAGGATACTATGGAACGCAGCATGGATGAGTTCACTGCATCCACTCCTGCAGATTTGGGAGAAGCTGGCCGACTCAGAAAAAAGGCAGATATTGCAACCTCCAAGACCACTACTAGATTTCGACCTAGTAATACTAAATCCAAAAAGGATGTTAAACTTGAATTTTTTGGTTTTGAAGATCATGATGAGACAGGAGGTGATGAAGGAGGTTCTGGAAGTTCTAATTATAAAATTAAATATTTTGGTTTTGATGATCTCAGTGAAAGTGAAGATGATGAAGATGAAGACTGTCAGATGGAAAGAAAGACAAGCAAAAAAAGAACTAAAACAGCTCCATCACCCTCCCTGCAGCCTACCCCAGAAAGCAATGATAATTCCCAGGACAGTCAGTCTAGTGCTAACAATGCAGGTAAGAATTTTTAAAAAAAAATTGTAAGTAAGTGCATTTTCAGACTTAGGAGCTTAGTTTTATTCTAGATACTCAGTTTTAGCTTGTTATATTTAATTTTAATAGTGCTTAATTCAGAACTACCATATCCAGATTACCCAAAGGTAAATTTTAAATGTGTTAATGATCAGGTCTAAAGTTGTTAGGGACCAGTTTGTAGATTGGAGGGAGAGTCTTTTCGTATTTGTGTTTAAAATGACATTAGCACTTGCTGATTCTAAATCTTGTGTTTCAGGTAGGGATACCAAGCATCTTGATGTTTCAAGTTTGAAAATCCAAATGCAGTGGAGATACAAGGATAAGTTTTTTGACACTTAGAACTATAGAATGAGAGAGATACTAGAAAACTAAAATTAACTAAAATCTTTTGTAGTTTGTTCTAAACCTTCAGAACATTCTCAAATGTTCTTAAGTCGGTTTAGTAAAAAGGAAAAGTGCTATGTAAGTATTTATTACTTTTAATGGTGAAAATTTGTTAAGGTAATAGGCCCAGTGATGACTAGAGGTTCTCAAGGAGTTCGAGTTTCCACTGTGAGAGACAAACAAAAGGTCAACTCTGCTATAATTAAGTCAGTACCTGACAAAGGGCTTTGTGGAATGGATTGACTGTCCAGTGAGGAGGAATATGTAAAAACCTCTGGTATAGAGGGTTTCTTAGCCATACACACTCCTTCTGGATTGGTTTACTTGTTAAGTAAAGCTTTTGTGGTGTTAGAGTCACAGGAGTGTCATTATGGGAGATTGGAGGGATGATAGTATCCATAGATCTCATGTTGAGCGTGTCATACTTGAGGTTACCTACTGTTTTGTTGTATGTGGTCTAAAAATAGCTTTGCCTGGTGAGGATTCTTATTTTTAAAGTTATTATTATACAGTCGCTTCTAGGGGCTCACCCAGTATTCCCTGTTTTAAAAAAAAATCCTGGAAACAGAACAAAAAGGTGTTAGCAGAGTTCACCCCATGTTGCCTTGAATCCCTTCTGGAGAAGGGAGGTTTACAGCAGCCTCACTAGTCCCTTGAGATCTGGCTGGACAGGATACCCTCAGGAGCATGACGCTGTGCAATACCTGAGTTCTTGCCCTGCTGCCATTTACTTTGCTCTTGTGCTAACCCAATAGCAGGTATGTTTAACTGCAGTAAATTCTGTGGCTAAAATTTACATCTTAGGGTATGAAAACTTTTAAAACTTTAAAATGTGAAATTAGACTCCCTTTCAGAAACTTGGAAGTTACAATGAATAAGGTTTGAAAGTTAGAGACCATTTGGTTAATGTACTTTTTGTAGACTTGTCACATGATGTATGAGAAAACATTTTAAAGTTAGGATAGAGAAAAGTCTTGATTTAAAAAAAATATATTCATTGCCATTTGGGAAATAAAGTAATAGACCATTGACCTACATTGTACTAGGTCCCTTTATATCTTTTGCCAAGGACGGTTGTCTGTTTGTTTAACTATACCCTTCTTTGTAGATGCAAGCAGCCATTGTTTGAAGGCCAACATGATTAAGTGGATTTAAAGTTGGAAAAATGTTAAAAGTAGATGCCACTTGGTGTTTTTTGGTGTGTAAATGAGATCATACCAGTGTCAATATCATGGATATTCATGGATATCAATATCATGGATATTCATATGACCTATGAAGTATGAAAATTATTTTGGAAGAGATTTTAGATTGCTATTTACATAAAGTAAAACTAGAGCACTTACAACAAACTAGGTTTATGGTTTTCTTTTAGGGGCAGGGAAGAGCAGGGGATAATGAGAGTATCTGCTTTGTGGTGCTTTTATTTCTTTACTCTCTTTTTTTCCCCCACACAACATGTAAAAAAACAAACAAAAAAAAGAGGCAAGTCTATAAGTTGACTAGTAGATAATTTGAAATCTTAGAAAGCTAGCTGGTTTTGATTACCATTTCAGAAAACTTGGATTTTGCAGAGGACTTGCCTGGTGTGCCTGAAAGTGTGAAAAAGCCCATAAACAAACAAGGAGATAAATCAAAGGAAAATACCAGAAAGATTTTTAGTGGCCCCAAACGGGTAAGTAAAGCACTATCAGCAATTTTTATTTTTTTTATTATTGAAGGGCTCAACTCTTGAGCTTACTTTTTTCAACTGACATAAAAATTATGGTATTTATAGGGCACTATGTGATGTTTTGTTACATATATGTACATTGTATAATGATCAAATAGGGTAAGCATCTATCTCCCCTAATATTATTTCTGTATGATGAAAACATTAAAAAATATTATTAGCTGTTTTATAAAAATTATTTATTTTATTAGAGAGTTTGCATCTGCTGGTTCTTTCCCTAAATTCTGAGAATTCATTCTGGGTCTCCCACATGAGTGGGAGGGGTCTAAGGACTTGAGCCATCGTCTGCTGTCTCTCAGGGTATGTGCTGGCAGGACACTGCAATTGAAATGAGAGCTGGGGCTCCCATGTGAGCTGTGTGCATCAGGTGTCTCCTTAACTGCATTGCCAAACCTGCTCCTCATGTTTTCTTTATCCATTCATTAGTTTGTAGACATTTAGGTTGTTTCCATTTCTTGGCTATTGTGAATAGCACTGCAATAAATGTAGGAATGCAGATATCTCTTCTGGGGGGCCAACTCTTAATTTTTTATTTAAAAGTTACATAACAGCAGATGTCTTTAAAATCATTGTAAACATTATTTATGTGATAAAATATATAACATTATTTTAACCATTTTCAAGTATACAAATCAGTGGCATTAAACACTTTTACAGTGTCAATGTAATCATCCTTACCTGGGCCTGTGTTAATGAGCTTTTCATTACTGTAACAGCATAACTGAGGCAGACTACTTGTGAAGAAAAAAGGTTTCTTTAGTTCTTAGCTTTGGAGGGGTGAGGGGTGAGGGGTGGCACTGGCATCAGCTCACCCCGGGTGAGGACCTTTTTGGCTGCATCACATCCTGGTGGATGACAGTGGGGGGAAGCACACGTGGAGGGATCACGACTTAGAGCAGAAGCCAGAGAGATGCAGGTTTTCCTAACAGGGATCTCACTAGAGCTAGTCAGAGTCCTTTTGGAATGTGTGCTCCTTGTTGACCTGAGGAACTCCCACTAGATTTCATGTCCTAAAGGCCCCATTTCCTAACATCACCTCATATACAAATCATAGTGGTGCTCTCAACCTTTTCACATTCCCAATAAAAACTCTGTTCCCATGAAACAGTAATCCTGTTCCCTCCTCTCCTTATTCTAGGTAAACATTGTTCTACTTTCCGTCTCTATGAATGTTCCTATTTCAATTCCTCTTACAAATAGAATCTTATTTCATTACCATGGTTTTTCTATGGTTTATCGTACTGTAGCATATTTCAATCTAATTCCTTTTTTATGGCTAAATAATACTCCATCATCATGTGTGTACGAGATATATACACCTCCCACATTGTGGTTTACTCACATCCTAGATGGACACCTAGGTTGTTTTCACCTTTTGGGCTATTGTGAATATGGCTTTGAATGTTGGTGCACAAATACAGATGTTCTTCAACATATGATGGGGTTGTATCCTACTGAAGGAGTCATGAGTTGAGAATACTGTAAATGATGTCTTTCATATTCCCAGCCTCTCTCAGCACAGTAGTATGGCATGCTGTGGAGTGTTGCTTGTTTCCTCTTGAGATTTTGTGGGCTGCCTGGGCACTGCAGCTCACTGTGCTGTACAGCATCATTAGAGTATTGTACTGTGTGTTGCTGGCCCAGAGAAAGATCAGAATTCAGAGTATGGTATTTGCTGTATGCCTGTTACTTTTACACCATTGTATGTTTGGGACTGTCTCTGTGTTTTTCAAGTCTCTGCTTTCAGTCATTTTGATACATTCTGAGGAGTGGAATTGGTGGGTTGTATAGCAGGTCTATAATTTTTTGACAGAGTTTGCCAAGTGGCTGCACCATTTTACATTCCCAGCAGCAATACATGAGTGAGTGGTCCAGTTTCTCCATATCCTTCCCAACACATTATTTATTAATCACTTTTGATATTAGCTATCTTGATGGTTATGAAGAGGTATCTTTTTTTTTTTTTTAATACAGGCAGAGTGGACAGTGAGAGAGAGAGACAGAGACAAAGGTCTTCCTTTTGCCATTGGTTCACCCTCCAATGGCCTCCATGGCTGGCGCACCGTGCTGATCTGAAGCCAGGAGCCAGGTGCTTCTCCTGGTCTCCCATGGGGTGCATGGGCCATCCTCCACTGCCCTCCCGGGCCACAGCAGAGAGCTGGCCTGGAAGAGGGGCGACCGGGACTAGAACCCGGTGTGCTGACGCCACAAGGCGGAGGATTAGCCTATTGAGCCGCGACGCCGGCCCATGAAGAGAAGAGGTATCTTATGGTTTAATTTTATTTTCCTTAATTGTGGAGGGTGACTTAAGGGCCTCCACAATTAAGGAAAGGGATGTGAGCTTTCTAGCTCTGCCCTGAAATACAAGTCACCTGTCTGGAAATCCTCTTGGACTACAGAAAATTTACCCTAACTGAAGAAATACTATAGTTACAGTATGCTTCTTGGATTGTAGTTCATGTTTTTATGGCCTGCCCATTGCTCCCTTGTAAGAATACGTCAGCAGGCACCCTAACTACGAAGGGATTGCCACTGCAGGTATACCTCTCAAATTATGGTCTGCGAGTAGCAGTTGTCAGCCCCTTCTTGACGTGCTTGCCTGCTGCTCCCTTGCAGTGTGTTCAGTAAACGTAGCTCTGCTCTCTGTGTTCTTTTCACCACCCGTGATGGGAGCCTCAGTTGGTAGCTTCCAGCAACACTAAGACTGAGTAATGGTGAGCATCTTTTCACATGCTTATTGAACGTTTGTATATCTAAGAAATTTCTGCTGAAGTCCTATAGCCATTTTTTATTTGGATTCTTTGTTGAGTTGTACTAGATACTTATGTACTGTAGATATTAATTCATTATCAAATATAGGATTTACAGATATTTTCTCCCCTTCTCTTTGTTGTCTTTTCACTTTCTTGAAATTGTCACTTGGTACAACAAAGTTTTTATTTTTGATGAAGTCCTATGTCTTTTTTTTGTTTGATTTCTTCTTTTAAGTGGGTTTTATTTTTAAAAAATTATTTTTAGAAAGGCACAGAGAGAGGCAGAGACACAAATGAGATCTTCCATACTCTGTTTCATTCCTCAAAGGCCTGCAAACAGCCAGTGATGGGCCAGGCTGAAACCTTGAGTCAAGAACTTAATCTGGGTCTCCCAAATGGGATGTAGTGACTCAGCCATACTTGAGCTGACTTTCCAGACTTTGCATTATCAGGAAGCTGAAATCAGAAGCAGAGCTGAGACGTGAACCTAGGGACTCACCTCACTGGGATCTGGTGTCTCAAATGGCATCTAACCATTGTGCCGAAGGCCTACCCCTTTTTTCTTTCATTTTTCGTGCTTTTGGTCTAGAACCTAAGAAATCATTCCCACCAAATCCAGTGTCTTGTAGCTTTTCTTACATTTTCTTCCACGGGTTTTATAGTTCTAGGCATTCAGTTTAGGTTTCAGATTTTAATCCATTTTGAGCCGTTTTAATCCATTTTATATTTGGTGATACAGTTAGGGTCATTTAAAAAAATTAATTATTTTTCCCCCAGAAGAACTTATTTTTATTTGAAAGGTAAAGTTACAGAGAGAGCAAGAACATGAGAAAGCGTGCACGCTGCTTCTTTCAGCTGCCTCACTCCCCAAATGGCCACAAAGGCTGGAAGAGCTTCTTTCAGATTTAAAGGGTTTCTTTCATTTGTTAAAAGTTTTATTTATTTGAAAGAATAAGAAGAGAGGTCAATCTTCCATTCACTGTTTCTCTCACCAAAACCAGAAACTGGGACCTCCATCTGGGTCTTCTATGTGGGTGGTAGGAACATAAATACACGGGCTGCTTCCCAGGCACATTAGCAGGAAGCTGTGGATTGGAAGTGGGGTAGCTGGGGCTTGAATCAGCACCATGATGTGGGATGGGATGTGCACATCACAAGTGGTAGCTTAACATACCACACCACAAAAGATGCCCCCGTCTTCATTATTTATGCATATTTAAGTCATTTCATATTGTCTAATGTAAGTTATGAAGAGCAAATAATTTGCCTCTTTTCTAAAAACTAATTATGTAACTAGCTGGTTATGGTATTAGTTTTGTTATTGCAAGGTATATTAGTAGTCAATGATATTTATTCCTATAGATTGAACTGTTTTTAAGGAGTGTGTTCATTTTTTGTGTCCTTTTATTTTTCCTTCTTACACCTATAGAAAAGACCACTGGGAATATTTTCAAAGTAATTGTGCTGAACTTTTGCATTCCAGGTGCTTTGGTGAGGCTTTTAATTTACATAAAATTGGGTGTTGAATGTGTTAGTTTCCAGAGCAACATTTTAACAGTTTTTTTGGTCTCAAAGCCAAATAATGCTGTTAAGAATTTCAAGAATCACAAAGAATTTTGAATTGTATGAGTTTTATCACTTTATATCAAAAATTAAAACAAATTTCAAAAATATTTGTTCATAATTCATATGAACCCCTTCGTTACATATTAATATAGCAAATGAAAAATTATTTTCAGGGGCAGGTGTTGTGCTGGGGAGAGAATGAGTTAAAGCCACTTCTTGAAAGGCTCCCATCCTATATAAGAATACGAGATTGAGTTCAGTCTACTCTTTGCCCATATAGCCTCCTGCTAATGCACCTTGGGAGGCAGCAGATCATGGCTTAAATGCTTTAGCTGCTGCAGCCCAAGAAAGAGACCAGGATGGACTTTCAGGCTCCTGGCTTCAGCCTGGCCCAGCACTGGCTGTTGGCATTTGGAGGATGAACCAGCAGATGGAATCAATCTCTCTGTTTCTCTCTCAGTGTTTCTCTGTCACTTTGCCTTTCAAGTAGATAAAAGTTAATTTAAAAAAGATTTTAAGAGAAAAATCATTTTAAAAGCAAAAAATGAAAATAGCATTGTTTTACCTTCATACAGTTCTTTAAATGTGGCTTAACAAAAAGGCAGCTGGATTCTCATATCTTTTGCATTTAGTATATTTTATTATGCTTTATTGATTGAAATGTATGAAGAATATCCAATCTCATAGAGATATGTAGTTGCATTTTAAATAGCCCTTTTAGGTGATTCTGAATATTCTTGATAATTACACCACAACTCCGAAGTGAAAGTTTCTTAAAGATTGTGACTGGGAAATTGAAAGCCGTGCCTGTGAACCTTTCATGTTACGTTAAGATCTGTTCCTTCTGTAATCGTAAATTACCAGTGTGTGCTGAGTGACATCATATGTTGGTACCTGGAAAATAGTGGTTGTACCGAGTTATGTAGGTCTTTCAAATGGTGACAAATTTAATTTTATAGTACAAAAAAATTACCTATAATTAGCAAGCTCACAAGAAAAGTTGGAAGTATTGGGAAGGTATTAAGTTCACAACGGTAGATGACATTCTCCAAGTTTTGTTGAATGGTTTAAGTTTAAATACTTCAAGGAGAATAACTGGCAAGGTTAGGTACCTTTTTTGGGAGGATTTGTTTATTTACTTATTTAAAAGGCAGGAGTTAGAGCCTGTTCACTCCACAAACGGCCACAATGACTGGGTCTGGGCTATGCTGAAGCCAAGAACTCCATTAGGGTCTCCCATGTGCCTGTCAGGGTCCCAAGCACTTGGACTATCATCCACTGCCTTCCCAGGCGCATTAGCAGGAAGCTGGATTAGAAGTGGAATAGCTGGGACTTGAACTAGTACTTTTATTGGATTCAGATTAAGAATAGTTTGTTAGCCTTTAAAGGAGAGAGTATTCTAGAAGGACGTGGCTAGCTTACATTGTAATTAAGTGCATTTTTTCCTAAGTAGCAGAAGTATTTTGTGCATATTGGTTTTGTCACACAGAATATTTGTATATACAGTGGTCAAGATTTAATACAGGAAATGGGTGTTGTGGCACAACAGATTTAGCCTTTTTGTAGGATACCCATATCCCATATCAAAGTGTTCATGGGAGTCTTCTCCATCATCTGCTACCTCTCAGGGTGCCAAGTAGTAGGAAGCTAGAATAGGAAGTGGAGCTGAGATTCAGTCCCAGGCACTCTCTCTGATATGGGATGTGGGCATCCCAGCTGGTGTCTTAACTGCTACAACAAATGCTCACCCTAGACCTTTGGTTCTTTTTGTGGAGGATAGTCTTTAGAAACCAGAATCTGAGTACTAGCTGCTAGTTTTAAGACTTCATTAGACAGAACTAGGAAATATATTGAAAAATACAAGTTCCATCCTGGCTGCTCTTCTTCCAATCCAGCTCTCTGCTGTGGCCTGGGGAAGCAGTAGAAGATGACCCAAGTCCTTGGGCCCCTGCACCCACGTGGGAGACCAGGAAGAAGCACCTGGTTCCTGACTTCAGATCCTCCAGCCGTTGTGGCCATTTGGGGAGTGAACCAACGGAAGGAAGACCTTTCTGTCTCTCCCTATCACTGTCTGACTCTACCTTTCAAATAAATAAATAGGGTCCGGCGCTGTGACGCAGCAGGTTAACGCTCTGGCCTGAATGTTGGCATCCTATATGGGCGCCGGTTTAGGACCTGGCTGCTCCATTTCCAATCCAGCTCTCTGCTATGGCCTGGGAATGCAGGGAAGATGGCTCAAGTGCGTGGCCCCTGCACCTGCGTGGGAGACCTGGAAGAAGCTCCTGGCTCCTGGCTTTGGATTGGCGCAGCTCTGGCCGTTGCAGCCAATTGGGGAGTGAACCAACGGATGGAAGACCTCTCTCTCTCTCTCTCTCTCTCTCTCTCTCTCTCTCTGCCTCTCCTCTCTGTGTGTAACTCTTTGAAGTAAATAAATAAACCTTTAAAAAATAAATAAATAATATTTAAAAAAGTAGAAGCTCCTAGTGATAGTTCCATTTCAGACTTAAAAATTACAGAATTTTGCACTTAGCTCTTACTTGTTTTATTCTGTAGCATACCTAAATATCCAAATTGCAAACCAGTTTTTACTATGAGCAACAAGTACATGGCCAGCGCCGCAGCTCAATAGGCTAATCCTCTGCCTTGCGGCGCCGGCACACCGGGTTCTAGTCCTGGTCGGGGCGCCGGATTCTGTCCCGGTTGCCCCTTTTCCAGGCCAGCTCTCTGCTGTGGCCCGGGAGGGAGGATGGCCCAAGTGCTTGGGACCTGTACCCCATGGGAGACCAGGAGAAGCACCTGGCTCCTGCCATTGGATCAGCGCGGTGCGCTGGCCACAGTGCGTCGGCTGCGGCGGCCATTGGAGGGTGAACCAATGGCAAAAGGAAGACCTTTGTCTCTGTCTCTCTCTCACTGTCCACTCTGCCTGTCAAAAAGAAAAAAAACAATAAGTACACCAAGCATAGTTTAAGTTTTGCAGTTCCTTTTGTCCTTAGATTATATTTCACTAAAGATGTTCAGTCATGGCAATGGATTCAAAAGTGTCTTGAAATAATTATCTTGTGTGTCTATATTCAATATTAGAGTTTGGTTCATTTGTATCCATTGTGTTCAATTTTTAAACTTAGTTTTAAAGTTCATATTGCTGTCATTTTATTGCTACTAATGTAGTTCAGAAGGCAGTAGTGCACATGTACTTGACCTGATTTTGAAGGAATCTGGCCTAAAGTAAATCAGGTCACAGAAGCTGAGTTGGCGGCAGACCTATTTACTGCTGATGGATACAACCTGGTAGTGTCAGAAGAAAATTGATGCTAACGTATGAAACTAACAGGGGCTCTGGAATTGAACTGACTTGAAAGATGTAATACAACTAAAGCCTTGTCTTAACACAATAGTCCTAACATTTAACTTCCTAAAAAGGCTTACTTTTGTAAGTGGCACAGGTTTCTTTTATGTATGAGAAATTAGGCTTTGTGGAAAGCTTAGTTCTCTAAGGGCTTTTTGTTTTAAAGAGAGGAGGAGGGTCAGAGAGAGATCTTCCATTCGCTAGTTCACTCCCCAAATGGCCATAATGGCTGGAGCTGGGCCAGGCTGAAGCCAGGAGCCAGGAGCTTCTTCTGGGTCTCCCACATTGGTGCGGGGGCTTAAGGACTTGTGCCTGCCTCTACTGCTTTCCCAGACTAAAGTATTAGCAGAGAGCTGGATTGGAAGTGGAGCAGCCAGGACACAGTGGGCACCCATATGGGATGTCAGTGCTGCAGGCAGTGGCTTAACATGCAGAGCCACAGCACTGACCCCTCTGAGGGGTTTTTACATAGATTATCCCCCATATACCCAGAGATGAGACAGAAGGGCTAGAAAACTCTTTTGTTGTTATGTTTAGCAGTTGTTCCAGTATCTCTTATATTAGCAACACACTCATGTAACTGATAGGTCACTGGGAATAGCTAGGTTTTTTTTTTTTTTTTAATTTTTATTTTTTTTTGACAGGCAGAGTGGACAGTGAGAGAGAGAGACAGAGAGAAAGGTCTTCCTTTGCTGTTGGTTCACCCTCCAATGGCCGCCGTGGCCAGTGCACTGCGGCCGGCGTACCGCGCTCATCCGATGGCAGGAGCCAGGTGCTAGGTGCTTTTCCTGGTCTCCCATGGGGTGCAGGGCCCAAGCACCTGGGCCATCCTCCACTGCATTCCCGGGCCACAGCAGAGGGCTGGCCTGGAAGAGGGGCAACCGGGACAGAATCCGGTGCCCCGACCAGGATTAGAACCTGGTGTGCCGGCGCCGCTAGGCGGAGGATTAGCCTGTTGAGCCACGGCGCCGGCCCAATAGCTAGGTTTTCTGCATTTGTTTTTCTAATCTTGCTAGATTTAAAGGCACAAGTGACCCCTTTTCCAAGTGGTAGAGGTAGTCCATGGCTTGTAGTGACGAGGTTTCCTCTGTCTCCATTTCTCAGTCTGAGCACTACTGACATTTTGGACTGGGTTGGGGTGATGGTCCTGTACATTGGAGGCTATATAGCAGTTTTCCCGGAGTCCATCCACTAGATTCCAGTGGGGAATTCCCTGGTGGGGTCACATGCCCCTGTCCTAATTAATTTGTGTGAATTGAGGATGTTCATAATACTAAAACCTCAGTTTGTACTTTGTAAAAACAAGAACACTATCCTGTACATCCAGAGAATACCTGTCAAAACCAAGAAGGTAATAGCGGTGTATTGATAGGATCTAATCTAGAGTCACAGTTAGATTTACCAAATTGTCCACTACTGTGTTTTATAATAAGGCAAAACAAATACAGCACATCTTCTGAACAAAGAATCCATGCCCCAAACCTGAATCTTGTGTTTGTCATCAGTTTGTACTTCCCTTCAGTCTGTTAAAATATCTGTGCTTCCTCATCTTTTGATGATTCTGACATCTTTGAAGAGCTAATGCCGCTTATTTCCTAGGATGTCTCTCAGTTAGGCAATTCCTTATGATTAGACTTAGATCTTGTATTTTTGGTGGAGATACCACAAAGGTGTCCTGTTAGGTAGTACTCAATGTCAGTTTGTTCTGTTACTGTTGTGGTAGAATGGTCACTTGGTTAAGGTGGTGTCTGTTGGGCTCCTCAGCCTCCCTTAGCAGACTCTCACCCACCAATTTTAACACTGATTCTTGCCTGAATCAGTTGATTTATGTTGGTTACCAAATGTGATTTCCCAGTGCATCATTCCTTCTGTTACTAGTGAGGAATTGGTCCTGTATTCTGGGGTAGAGCTTTTCCTTCACCTCCATGTATATAAGACTGTATGTATATGTTTACTTATTTATTCTTTCTCATATGCCAGTATGAACATGAATTTCTGCTTTATCACTTTTTTTTTTTTTTTTTTAGTATTTATTTAAAAGAGTGAGAGAGATCTTCCATCCATTGGTTTAATCCCCAAGTCTAGCCAGCCAGGGCTGGGTCAAGCTTAAGCCAGGGAACTCCATTCCCGGGGTGGCAGGGGCGCAAGCATTGGCTTATCTTCTGCTGCTTTCCTAGATGCATTAGCAGTGAGCCGTCTTGGAAGCAAAGTACCTGGGACTTGAACTGGAGTTCTGATACCATTAGCTGGCCTGGCAAGTGGGAGCTTAACCTGCTGCACCACAATGTAGGCCTCCTTATTACTTGTTTAAATGATAGTTTTATCATTATTTTCATACTCAGATTTTCTTACATTAGGTTGGTAGGTGTTCTTCAGTCTTTTTTTTTTTTTTTTTAAGATTTCTTGATTTATTTGAGAGGCAGAGTTACAGAGAAAGGTAGAGACAGAGAGAAATGTCATCAATGTGCTGGTTCACTCACCAAATGGCTGCGATGGTTGGAACTGAGCTGATTGGAAGCCAGGAGCTTCCTCTTGGTCGCCAACGCGGATGCAGGAGCCCAAGCACTTGGGCCATCTTCCACTGACTTCCCAGGCCAAGGCAGAGAGCTGGATCAGAAGTGGAGCAGCCGGGTGCCCATATGGGATGCTGGCACCACAGGCAGAGACTTAGTTCACTATGCCACAGTGCCAGCCCCTAAATCTGCTTTTTTTGACATCAATTTGCATTTCCTTATTTATTGACACCCTTAAGATATTCCAGCCTTGTTCCATGCTTTCCCAGTCTGAGAATTAGCCATTTAGGATTCCTATTTCCATTTAGTGGTAGAGAATAGTATTTAGAAAGAACGATTAGGGCTGGTACTGTGATGCAGCAGGTTAATGCCCTGACCTGAAGAGTTGGCATCCCATATGGACGCCGGTTCTAGTCCTGGCTGCTCCACTTCCGATCCAGCTCTCTTATGGCCTGGGAAAGCAGTGGAAGATGGCCCAAGTCCTTGGGCCTCTGCACCTGCGTGGAAGACCTAGAAGAAGTTCCTGGCTCCTGGCTTCGGACCAGTGCAGTTCCAGCTGTTGCTGCCATCTGGGGAGTGAACCATCGGATGGAAGACCCCTCTGCCTCTGCCTCTCTGTAACTCTGCCTTTCAAATAAATAAGTAAATCTTTAAAAAATAAAACAAAAAGACACATATTCATCTCACAAACTACCTTTGTTCCCCTATCCATCTCTGTATGTTTAAAATCTTGAGTTCACACAGAGAATTATAATTCTGGCACACACCATATTTTATTCCAGTCTTCTCATTTTTCATATTTTACTTCCCTTTGGCAGCAGTGACAAATCTGGTTGTCATTATCCTCAGCATTTTTGTTTGCTCAGTGCTCATATTTGACCAATGTCTTGATCATATGATGATTCTCTCACCTTAATCCCTCTGACATGGTCTAGCTAAGAGTTTCTCCTCCACTCTCCCCCACCTGCTCATGGTGGAAAGCACTGACTTGAATTTGCTGTGTGTGATAATTTTCTCTTTTCCCTCACCAAGGAGTATAGAAGAGGGTTATTGTCATTAGGATTGAGGGCTTTCTGGGAGAATACATGCAGGAGAAAGGTGGAGAAAACTGGTAAAGGACATTCACTGTTGAAGTAACGACTCAGAAGAATGGTCACTTGTGAGTAAAGATAGAATTTGAAGGATTAGGTTGAAACTTACTGGATTTAAGTACTTTTTTGTTTCTAGATTGTGTGTGTGTGTGTAACAACAGAACACGAATATTTTCACATGTTCCATTTTCTCTACATCCTGTTACATGAAGCTGTTGTACATGTGAGGATATACTTAAGATCATTTCTATTGTCTGCCCTGCTCATTGTTTGATTTCTGCCTTTCCATGTAGCTGATGCCTATCTTCAGTCCTTGAAGGGTTGTGTTTTACTTGGTATGTTGGCCATCTTTGTCTTGGTTTGCATTTAAGATGGCTGCTAGGTCATTGATGAAACTAACCATAACATTATTCTCAGTTTCAGTTCTCAAATGTTTATACCTTTTGCTTTCATTATTTGCTTCTTTACTGCTGAGTTTACTGCTGAATCTGTCTGGCACTGTCTTTTGTCTGATTCTCGAAGGAGCATTCTGGATTTAGTTTTTCTTTCCCTTCTGTCATTCAGTATGACATTAGTTAGTGGGCTTTGGTGCAGTTCAGTTAACTTTTTTTTCATCAGCATAAATCATGGCTGCCTGTTCAGTTATATTAGAATGTTGTAATTGTATAAAGCTGCAGTTTTAAAGTTGAGTGTAGCTTTATTATTTTATAAGCTCATTTTTGTTTCATAAAATGAGTTTATGTAAGTAAAAGCTTAAACAGACTTTTCTAATTGGAGTTTTTAAAGGATAAGTACTCGCCCATCTCACCCAAGAACAAACTTCCACACAGTGTCTTCCTTTAGCAGTTAACAACCCGCTCTCATGAAGCAGCTTATTTGTCTTGTCACATGGCTTTACTCAGAGTTACCTTTGTTCGGTGTATGGAGATTCACTGACCATCTTGGGATCCAATCCTCAAGATGGTATTGTGAGATCCACTGTGTTTCCAGAGACTAGAAACCCAAGACATTAATGGGTATGAAAGCTGAGCCATTGGTGTGGTGATGAGGATAAGAGGCTGCAGTGTAGAGATTAAAAGCCACTGCTGTTCGTTTGCAGCTCCTAGCTTGGTGATTCAAGGAGTTCTTAGGCCCCTGCACGTGCGTGGGAGACCCAGAGAAAGCTCCTGGCTTCAGATCGGCACATTTCTGGCCAATGTGGCCATTTGGGAAGTGAACCAGTAGATAGAAGATCTCTCTCTCTCTCTCTCTCTGCCTCTGCCTCTCTGTAAATCTGCCTTTCAAATAAATCAATCTTTAAAGAAAATCAGGTTGATATTTAGAAGGGCAAAAATAATACTATTTTCAAATTTCTCTTGTAACTTAAATGAATGATTGTCCTCAGACAGAAATTATTCTAAGAAAAGTCTGAAATATGGTGAGTTTTGTGCTTAGAATTGGCTAATGTACCTCATTATGTATATGTACATTTGAGTCAAAAAAAAGATTTACCTATTTCAAAGGCAGAGTTGGCCAGGGTGGGCACAGAGAGGTCTTCCATCTGCTGGTTCACTCCCCAAATCTGCAATGGTCAGAGCTGGGCTGGTCTGAAACCAGGAGCTTCTTCTGGATCTCCCACATGGGTAGCAGGGGCCTAAAAACTTGGGCCATCCTCCACTGCCTCTCAGGCACATTAATAGGGAGCTGGATTGGAAGTGGAGCAGTTAGGACTTGGATTGGCACTTTTATGGTCTCTGCCTGCTACATAGGAGTTGAAGGGGAAATTCAAATTTAGATGAAATTTAAACTAAATGATGTTTCATAGACTTCAGCAAACATTGCCATATGTGAAGAGGTCAGTGTCAGATCCAGCTGCTAAGTGGACCGCGATCCTGATTTCTTGCAAATTAAGAATTTCTGTTAAGGGGCTGGTATTGTGACACCGTATCCAGAAATCTCTCATTTGAAGCTCCAAGTCTGTGGGTTAAATCAAGGCTCTGTCTCCATCAAAGAGATTCCAAGCTAATATAGGGTATTTTAATTTTGCTGATAATGTGGCAGTTTCTGACAGTCTGTGATTAGTGAATAAGGTTTCTCTGTAAGAAAGCAGTAGTCGCTCAAATTAGAGTGTCTATAGCACTTTACAGGTGTAAAATATTCTTGTAACAGTATTCTTTCCTGTTAACTTCATAGCTGGCTTTATCTGTCATTCTCCTCTCATGGATGTCACAGCAGATTTTTATAGTCACAACTAATAACATGTTTACTCATACTTTTTTTATTGGACTTGGTGAACTGTCCCAGTGAATGTAGAGATTCTTACCTATCTTTTTCTCTAAGATTCATTTCAGATAGTGCCTACTGCTACATTTTCATGTTTTACATCATCCAATATATTAATACATCCATTATAATTTACCTATAAGAAATTAGGTTGAATCTCTCTCTATTTGTTTTTTTTAAAGATTGATTAATTGACTGATTCAAAAAAGCAGAGTCAGAGAGGAGGGAGACTTTCAAATGGCTGCAACAGCCAGGACTGGGCAAGTCTGAGGCCAGGAGACAGAACAGATATACCATAAGTAAATCTTTGGGGCCAGCGCCGTGGCTCAACAGGCTAATCCTCCGCCTTGTGCCAGATTCTGTCCCGGTTGCCCCTCTTCCAGGCCAGCTCTCTGCTATGACCCGGGAGGGCAGTGGAGGATGGCCCAAGTGCTTGGGCCCTGCACCCCATGGGAGACCAGGAGAAGCACCTGGCTCCTGCCATTGGATCAGCACGGTGCGCCGGCCGCAGTGCACTGGCCGTGGCGGCCATTGTGGGGTGAACCAACGGCAAGGGAAGACCTTTCTCTCTCTCTCTCTCTTTCACTCTCACTCTCACTCTCACTCTCACTCTCCACTCTGCCTGTCCAAAAAAAAAAAAACCAACTTTGAGCTTTTCAGAAGCCACATCAGGAAAAGCTGTCAGTGACTCCTTGGCTTTTTAGGAAGGGCCATTAAAAATAGAAAACTTGTATTAACTTTAAGCCAAGTATTGGTTCTGTTCTAGTCTTTTGCAGTATGTCAACCAAGGAAGCATTATCATTAAGCTTAAATTTGTTACTGGTGGGTTACTGAAAAATGTTTAGTTTCAGAATATAAGTGAGGGATATCTTTATTCCCATTTTGTAGGATTTGTCTGTATTGAGATTATATTTGTCTTATTACTCTTGATTTTTCATTTTTACTCTTTGCATTTAATATAGTTTTTTCATGAAATTAAAATATTCAGTGATAGAGTGATCATTATTTTGGTATTTTTCAGGTTTCCTGAGACAAATTTAGATAGATTTTGAGTTGGAAAAATTTAGTATCATAAAAACAGAGTTTAATTGAAAATAATTTGATAAGTATGGGAAGTTGCAAAAGTAAGACTACAAAGAACAGACACTGTTTATCCTGATAGTGTTATTAGCATTTGCTCTTTCATTCTGTGTTTGTGTGTTGGCGGGGGGAAGCTTGTTTATATACAAATAACCATATACATTTACACTTGATTTTTTTTTTTAATATTTCTATATTTGAAAGGCAGAGTTAGAGAGATAAAGACAGAGAGATATCATTCTTCTCCTGGTTCACTCCTCAAATGGCTGCAACCGATGAGGCTGGGCCCATCAGAAGCCAGGAGCTTCTTCTGGGACTCTTATGTGGGTGCAGAGGCCCAAGTACTTTAGCCATCTTCCACAGCTTTCTTGGGCACATTAGCAGGGAGCTGGATTGGAAGTGGAGCAGCTGGGACTCAACTGATGCCCATTTGGGATGCTGGTGCTGGAGGTGGCACAGCAGCTTACTGTTAACATTACAGCACTTACCTTTACAATTGATTTTTTTCCCTTGAATATTCTAGGTGAAGTTTTATATGTTGTAGTGCCTTATTACTAAATACAATGTAAATTTCCTAATTACTTACATATCTATATTACAATTATCAATTTTATTGAATGTAATGTTGTTAATATATTTTTACCTAATCTACTGTTTTGTTCCAGTTTTGTCAGTTAACACAATAATGTCCTTTGTACTTTTTTTTCCCCCCTCCCAGATTAGTGTAGTATTAGTTTTTAGCTGTCAAGTCTCTCTTTAGTCTCCTTTAACCTGGAACATTGTCACAGCCTTTCTTTGTCTTTTATAGTGGTTACTCTGTTTCCTTTTTTTTTTTTTTTAAAGATTGTTTTAATTTATTTGAAAGAACTACAGAGAGAGGTAGAGACAGAGAGAGAGGTCCTCCATCCGCTGGTTCACTCCTCAGATGGCTGCAATGGCTGGAGCTGCGCCGATCCAAAGCCAGGAGCCAGGAGCCCTCCAGGTCTCCCATGTGGGTGCAGGGGCCCAAGGACCTGGGCCATCCTCCACTGCTATCCCAGGCCACAGCAGAGAGCTGGATCGGAAGAGGAGCAGCCGGGACTAGAACCTGCGCCCACATGGGATGCTGGTGCTTCAGGCCAGGGTATTAACCCGCTGTGCCACAGCACTGGCCTCAGTCTGTTTCCTCTTGATTGGATTCAGATTGTGCGTTCTAGGTTGGAGTATTGCATAGATAATAATGGGTCATTTTCAGGGTACCACATTGAAAAGATGTCAAGGTAGTCCACACTGTTTATCTCTTTTAATCAAAAGGCAGTCTTTGAAGAGACACTTCAAGACTATTCAAATACTCTGCTCTTCATTAGAGTATGCACTTAGATTTATGAAATGTACATGTTGATAATTTCCTGATATCAGTGTTTACTACATTGGCTATAAAATAATTTTTAAAAATAGTGTCTTAAATTTTTAAAAATTTATTTCATTTTATTTGAAAGGTAGAGAAAAAGCTATCTTCTATCCATTGATTCATACCCCATATGCCCACAATTGCCAGGACTAGGCCAAGCCAAAGCAGCCAGCCCAGAACCCATCTAGGTCTTACATGTGAATGGCAGGGATCCAAGTACTTGAGCTGTTGGCTGCTGCTTCCTGGGGTGCACATTAGCAGAAGCTGGATTAAAAGCAGGAGTACTTGGGACTGGCATTGTGGTGTAGTTCTTCTCGTAACTTTCTTTGCTTTTACCACCCATCTTAAAAATTCTTTAAGGCTTTTTAAAAAAATGTTTTTATTTGAAAGGCAGAGCAATAGAGAGAAAGAAGTTTTCCATCCACTGGTTCACTCCCTTAATGCCTGCCACAGCCAGGACTTGGGTCAGGCTGAAGCCAAGAGCCAGAAACTGGGTGTCTGTAGGTGCAGGACCCCAGCTATTTGAGATATAACCTGCTGCTGCCCAGGTTCACAGTAGTAGGAAGCTGGATGGAAGGGTAGGTGGAGCATAATCCCAGCACTCTGCGGTATGGGACGCAGTCGCATCAAGTGATTGCTTAACACGCTGTGCCACAACGCCTCTTAATTCTGCTTGGGTTTTGATTTTGGTCCCTAACCCTGGGATAAGGCTTTAAAAAAAACACCAAGATTTGGGTTTATTTTGTTGTGTTTTTTTCTTCTGTCTCTTCACCCTTTCTGTTTTTTTTTTTTTTTAAATATTTTTAATATTTTTATTCCTTTGAAAGGCAGAATTAGAGAGCTTCCATCTGCTGATTTACCAAATGGCTGCAACACCCACGGATAGGCCAGACTGAAGCCAGACCATCTTGGTGTCTCACGTGGGTGCAGATGTCCAAGGACTTGACCCATCTTCTGCTGCCTTCCCAGGCACATTTGCAGGGAGCTGGATTAGAGGTGGAACAGCTAGGACTGGAACCATCACCTATATGGGATGCTGGTGTTGCAGGCGGTGCCTCAACCCGCCATGCCACAAAAGCAGTCCTTTCTGTCCCTCTAATGGAATTGCCACTAAAGTACTATACATAGACACACAGTTGTACCTTATTTGCGCTTCATGCTAATTGAATTACTGGTAAGAGCACAATTGCTTTTTTTTTGGACAGGCAGAGTGGACAGAGAGAGACAGAAAAGACAGAAATGTCTTCCTTTGCCGTTGGTTTACCTTCCAATGACCGCTGCAGCCGGTGCACTGCACCGATCTGAAGGCAGGAGCCAGGTGCTTCTCCTGGTCTCCCATGGGGTGCAGGGCCCAAGCACTTGGGCCATCCTCCACTGCACTCCCGGGCCACAGCAGAGAGCTGGCCTGGAAGAGGGGCAACCAGGATAGAATCCGGCGCCCTGACCGGGACTAGAACCCGGTGTGCTGGCGCCGTATGTGGAAGATTAGCCTAGTGAGCTGTGGCACTGGTCACAATTGCATTTTCATGATAACTTTGTGTGGATAAGGCTGGATGAATTCTGATGAATTTACTGTCTTGGCCTCATTTAGAATGTAATTTTTATTTAAAAAATTTTTGTTAAAGATTTATTTACTTTATTGAAGGAGTTAGAGAGACAGGGAAAGACATAGAGGGAGCTCTTCCATCTGCTGGTTTACTTTTCAGTTGTCCACAAGTGGCCAGTGCTGGGTCAGACCAAAACCAGGAGCCAGGAGCTTCCGTGTTTCCTGCATGGGTGTAGGGGCCCAGATACTTGGGCCATCTTCTGATGCTTTCCCCAGGCCATTAGCAGGGACCTGGATGGGAAGTGGAACAGCTTGAACACAAACCAGCACTCATATGGTATGATAACATCACCATTGATGGCTTTACCCACTATGCCACAACACTGGCCCCTAGAACATAGTTTTTTTTTTTTTTTTTTTTAAGATTTATTTGAAAATCAGAGTTAGACACAGAGAGGGGGGAGAGAGAGATGTCTTCCATCCGTTGGTTCACTCCCCAGTTGGCTACCATTATGCTTTGAGGGTTTTTAGATGAATGGTATGTCCCAAGTCTGTTTGCTTATAATAGTAATACTTGCTATTTGTTTTTTCACGTTAGCTGTCCTATCTGTTTGTCACAAATGTTAGATATTAGATGGGTAGACCAGTCCAGTTTTCTTTTTCTTTTTTAAAGATTTATTTGTTTGTTTGAAACTCAGAGCTATAGAGTCGGAGGAAGGGTGCAAAAATTGTTCTTTCATCCACTGGTTCACTCCCAGGTGGCCGCAACAGCCAGGACTGGACCAGGCTGAAGCTAGAAGCCAGGAGCTTCTTCCAGGTCTCCTACATAGGTAGAAGGGGCCCAAGTGCTTTGGCCATTCTCTGTTGCTTTTCCCAGACCATTAGCCAGGAAATGGATTGGAAGTTGGAGCAGCCAGGACATGAACCAGTACCCAAATGGGATGCGTTCATGGTAGGCCGCAGCATTACCCACTATGCCACACTGCCAGACTCAACCAGTCCAATTTTCTTAGAAGGGTGATAGACTAAAACTGAATGGCATATCATCACACAATTATCAGTAATATCAACATAGCACATTGTTTTTGGCATTCTCTTAAGTATTTTAATTTAGAACCCTCAGTTTCTTTCATATTTTATTATTTAGGGAACTAGATAACCTTTTAACCAAAAGATTATTACCTGGATCTATTTTATTTTTCGTTTTTAAAGATTTATTTATTTGGGACCAGAATTGTTGTGGGTAAAGCTACTGTCTGCATTGCCAGCATCCCAAAACGGGTGCCAGTTCGAGTCCTGGCTGCTCCACTTCAGATCCAGCGTCCTGCTAATTTGCTTGGGAAATCAGCAGCAGATGACCCAAGTCCTAGGGCCTCTGCACCCACGTAGGAGACCAGAAGAAGCTCCTGGGACCTGGCTTCAGACCATCCCAGTCCTGTCCATTGAGGGAGTGAATCATTGGATGGAAAATCCCTCTCTCTGTCCCCCTCCTCCTCCTCCTCTGTAAACTGTGCCTTTAAAAAATGTATCTATTTGAAAGGCAGTTTATTGGCGGGCAGGATGGTGGGTGCAGAGCTGAAGAGATCACAGTACCAGAGCTGGGCCAGGTCGAAGCCAGGAGCCTTGAAGCTCTATCTTTGTCTTCCATGTGGTTGATGGGCCCAGACACTTGGTCCATTTTCCACTGCTTTCTCAGGCAGATTAGAAGGGGCTGGATTGGAAGTCAAGCAGCCAACTGCATTGCAGGCAGTAGCTTGACCTTCTGTACCACAACAGAGGCCCTGCATCAGGCTTTTTTTTTTTTTTTTAAAGTAACAATGCTTGAGCTTTGAATCACCTGTTCTTATCAGTAGTTTATTGTTAGCCTCAGCTAACCAGCAGGCACACTGATTATAGAGCTGATGTTTGAAATGAACATAGGGATTAGAGAACTAGAATTTTATTTGTTGAATTTTGATTTTGTGTAGAAAGAGACACAGAGATTCCCATCTGCTCGTTTACTCCTCAGATAGCCAGGGCTGGGCTAGGCCAACGCCAAGAGCTAGGAACTCAATCCAGGTCTTCCTTGTGTATGGCAGGAACTCGATTACTCTTGCTGTCATGCTGTCTCCCAGGATCTGCATTAGCAGGATGTTGGAGTCAGGAATGGAGCCACGTTTCAAATCCAGGCACTCCAGTATGGAATCAGTCATCCTAACTTGTATCTCAACCACCTAGCCAAAGGCCTGTCCCAAGAACTAGGTTTTACAGTCTTGTATTGAGGTTGGCATGTGTTTTGTGTGGTGGCACCTCTTGGGATGCCTATATACCGAGTTAGAATTCCTGAATTTGAGTCTTGGCTCTACTCCTGTTCCAGCTTTTCTGCTATTGTGCACCTGCGAAGCGCCAGTGATGGCTTAAGTCCTTGTGTCTCTGCCACTCTTTCAGGAGCCCTGAGTTGAATTCCCAGCTCCTGACTTCAAACTGGGTTAATACTGGCTGTTGCAGACATTTAGGAAGTAAATCAATATGTTTCTTTGTCTGCTTTTTCAAAAATAATGAATAAATGAATAATGTGTGCTGATACACTGTGTGGACCTAGGTAGCCAAATCAACTCATCACATAAGTTTTTAAGTTGCCTGATTACTAACGTATCTTCACTTTGTGCAAACCTGGTGCTTAGGAAAGTAATGGGTTTATATACACAGTACAAATGAGGGACTTTGCTTTATGAAAGACAATACAATGTTAACTGTGTGGAATCATTTATGTTGCTACACTTCAGCTTATAAGGCAAAATAATTTTCTAGTGTGGATTTTGGCTGATCTTAAAGTTCGTTTTTCCACTTACTATTTTTTTCAATATAGTACTGAAAATATGGAGACCACTGTCTTGTAAACAGAAAGAAAACCACTGCTTATGGGGCTGGGGCTATGGCGTAAAAAGGGTTAAGCCTTTGCCTGCAGTGCTGGCATCTCATGTGGGTGCTGATTCAATTCCCAGCTGCTCCACTTTGAATCCACCTCCTTGCTGTTGTGCCTGGGAAGGCAGTGGAAGATGGCCCAAGTGTTTGGTCCTCTGCACTGATGAGAGACCTGAAGGAGGCTCTTGGCTCTTGGCTTTTGGCTCTGGCCATTGCAACCATTTGGGGAGTGAGGCAGCAGATGGAGGATCTCTTTCTCTCCTCTTTGTATCTCTGCCTTTCAAATAAATAAATAAATCTTTAAAAAAAGAAAATCACTGTTTAAAAGACATATAAGGTGAGGTGCTTCTTTTTTCCATGTTGTCTTTTTTTTTTTTTCTTGTTGTTTAAGATGTATTTATTTGAAAGGCAAAGCACTTGAGAAATTTTCATTCTACCAGTTCACCTTCAAAATGGCCTCTACAGCCAGATCTGGACCTGGCCAAAGTCAGGAGCCAGGAACTCCATTCTGGTCTCCCACGTGGGTGGCAGGGCCCAAGCACTTGGGCCATCTTCAGTTGCCTTCCCAGGTGCATTGGCAGGGAGAAGGATGGGAAATGGAGCAGCTGTGCTCCAGCCATGCTCTGATACAGTGTGCCAGTGCTGGCAAACATAAGCAGCAGCTTAATTTGCTATGACACAGTGCTGGCCCCTAGATTTGTTTCTATAGATTCACAGTTATTCTAAATTCTGAAGTTCAAGGGTAAAAATTAAGAGGTTTTTATTCTTGAATTTAAGTAAATTGATTTTGTGGCACAGTAACCTGAAGTAATGTGAGGTAGTTTACATCTTTATCCCATTTTATTGTATAAATTTTCACATTTTGCTGTGAAATATATGAATGTTATACCATGGTATTTCTTTAGGATCCACTGTGTTTTGTAATATTTGCTGTGTGTGCCATATTTACCTTTATAAAGTCTGGAGACTTACTGAATGATGGCACACATCTGTCCCTAAAGCTTTCACATTAAGTGAACATGGAAATATATTACCGGTTCCAAGCTGCCGGCTTCCTACTGTTAGATGATTCCAGGACTGAATCAGTAGAATGTGGATCAAGTTTTGTCAAAGAACATACAGAACTGAATTCAGTGACTACTCGATTAATATCGAGTAGTATTAGCTGGCCAGGGGTTTCCTTTCAAGCACCCATCTTCTCTTGGTAGTTCTAGTGGCCCAGAGCACTAACTGCCGATTCCCGCAGTAACTGTATCTGCCATAGCCATGGAAGCATGGCAGGAATGCACCCATATAGTGTCTGTTATCTTTGACTAGGATGTATGTGTATGGATTTAAGTTACTCCTTATGGTTGAAGTGAGACACTTTTGTAAAGATACGAAGACACTTTGGTATAAAAAATGCAAACAGTTGATACTTCTCTCATTTCTCTTAGTCGCCTACAAAAGCTGTATATAATGCCAGACATTGGAACCATCCAGACTCAGAAGAAATACCTGGACCACCAGTAGTAAAACCTCAGAGTGTCACAGTAAGTGAAGTACACGTACTCATTTTGTGTCCTTTAATAGGTTAGAAACTCATTAAGCAGTTACTGTCCTGTTTCATGATTTGTAAGTCTGTGGGTTTTCCATTTAACAGTTTATTTTGGTCTTTATTGAAATTTAGGAGCTTCAGATTACAGAGGAGTGAGAGTAGGGATAGGGTAGCGGAAATTCTAGTGCTACTAGATTATAAATGAAAGCCTCAAACAATAAGATTGTTTTTATTCATGGCCTGCATTTCATGGAATTTGAGGTTGAGGGTTTAAGAACAAATTATTCCTAATTTGAAGTTTGTAATAACCATTAAGTGTTGTATTGTAAATTATATCCTATATAGATCTCACAGGGCTTTCATTGTTTAATGAGAATCTCTTCCTGCATTCTAGTAGTACTTTTTAAAAAAAAAATTCTTAAGTCTTCCCCTCTCCTTCATTTTTATTTGAAAGTCAGGGAGACAGTTGGAGAAAGCTCTTAATCTGTTAGTCCACTTCCTAATTTTCCACAGTAGCTGGGCCTGGGTCAGGCTGAACTCAGGAGTTCTGAACTCAGTTGATCTCCCACAGGGGTGGTAGGTTCCCAAGTACTTAAGCCATCTGTTGCCTCCTAGGGTGCACATTAGTAGGCAGCTATATTGGAAGTGGAGTAACTGGGATTCAAACCATTTGTACTGATACAGCATGTTGGCATTCCAAGCAGCATCTTATTCCTTGTGCCAAACAACCCCACTCCAATAGCATTTTGCAGTCTAAAACACATTTGTGAAGAGATTCCTATAAAATTTTCTTCACAAGGAAAGGGGTAGCGTCATACATAAAACTTGTGGCTTAAAGCTGTCATTGGAAGCTGCCATAGGAGTGATTTTTTTTTTTTTTAAGATTTATTTATTTACTTGAAAGGCAGAGTTAGAGAGGCAGAGTGAGAATGAGAGAGAGAAGAGGTGTCTTCCATCCATTGATTCACTCTCCAGATGGCCACAATGGCCGGAGCTGCGCTGATCCAAAGCCAGGAGCCAGAAGCTTCCTTTAGGTCTCCCACGTGGGTGCAGGGGCCCAAACACTTGGGCCATCTTCCACTGCTTTCCCAGGCCATAGCAGAGAGCTGGCTTTGAAGTGGAACAGCCAAGACTCGAACAGGCGCCCATATGGGATGCCGGCACCACAGGCAGCAGCTTTACCGGCTATGCCACAGCGCCAGCCGTGAGGAGTGAGTTCTTTATAACAGGAAAAAGTGGGAATAGAGGTACATCTGAAATAATTTTCCAGTTTCCTGTTCTCTTGTTAGTTTTTTTAAACTATTTTGATAGCATAAGCTCATCCTTATACATAGTAGTGATTTTATGACACATATACATGGTATTGTTAGAGCTGATTTTTTTCTATCTTCAGCTACCTCAGATTCTTATGCTTTTAACATTCTTTAATTTATCTGTTAATGGTTTTTCCTGTCTGCTCCCTAGTAACCTATCAGTGCTGTTTTTGCATGCATTTGTGGTTCTTTATTCCTTCAGTGGTCCTTGAGGCAAATAACAAACCGTGTGAAAATATAAGGTTAAAAAGACCAGAAGGAATTCCTGAGTGGTTCTTTTGTGTGTAAACTATAAGTCTTACCTACTAGTGCATGGAATTTAAAGTATCTTTTATGACCTTGTATGGGCCTCCCTCTTCCCCCTTTTTTAAAGCTCTTATTTAAAAAACAAAACAAAACAAAACAAAACACTAAATTTGCCAGATAGACAAGATGTTATTTATATATATTTATCTAGAGCAACTAATTTAATACCTTTATTAATAGGTGAGGCTGTCTTCAAAGGAACCAAATCAAAAAGATGATGGGGTTTTTAAGGCTCCTGCACCACCACTCAAAGTGATAAAAACTGTGACAATACCTACTCAGCCCTACCAAGACATAGTTACTGCACTGAAATGCAGAAAAGAAGACAAAGAAGTAAGCAGCCATGTATAGTTTTACTGCACGTGGATAGATTTTTGTATGTTAATATTTAGCCTTTAAGTGTCTTAAATATCAGTGCACTGATATTCACAGTTTTGAACCACAAACTTGCCTTGTCTCCTACCACTACCAGTGTTTTAAGAATGTTTTTTTTGTTGCCATCTGTCTAACGAGTTTATATTCTTTATTATGAAATACAGTGAACCATGGATTTATATAATGCTAGTTCATAGTTTAAAAAGAGCTGGGCTTGTTTTTTTCTTGGCAGCTATATACTGTTGTTCAGCACGTGAAGCACTTCAATGATGTGGTGGAATTTGGTGAAAATCAGGAATTCACTGATGACATTGAGTACTTGTTAAGTGGCTTAAAGAGCACTCAGCCTCTAAACACACGTTGCCTTAGGTAAGATCTTATTTTTATAATTTTTAATTATGCTGATGCTTTATCTCACTAAATTTTTCCAAATGGGTAGAATATTATTTTAAAAAGCCAGACTTTTTTGTTATCATGTGTGTGGTATGTAGCCAGTGATGTTAAAATGTAGTCAGTTTCGTCAAAAGCACTTGATTCTGTGTGATGGAGGGAAAGCTTTGGGCGATCATAGCCTTTTCAGCAGATTTGAGGCTTTAGTTTCCAGATGCTTCAAGGAAGAGTCAGTACGCTAAAGTGTTTTTTTCTTTCAAAATTTCACTCATCAAAGGATAAATTAGAATAAATTAAGCATGTTGTGGTGTGGATCTTCTTTTGTATACTCCAATGGATTGAATATTCTGATTTGGATGAATTATTCAGTCAGTTGTAGTATATCCAATAAAGTAGAATTTTTATAGTCTTCATATGAGCACCCAGGATTTTAATGGTAATAGACATAAGGAATGCACTAAAGACTAATCATTATTTTTCTATATGTAGTGGACACAGTCACATACTAGACTTTAATGTATTTTTCATGATTTGGTTTGCCTGTGGTGTATTATGATCAATGTGGGCAACCATTCGACCCCTTTACCTCCTCCTTATTTGCTTGTTTTGTTATTATATAAACTACAGTATAGTGTCCTAGCTGTTTTCAGTTGTCCTAACATAGTCTGTCTGTTTTCTAGTGTTATTAGCTTGGCTACTAAATGTGCCATGCCCAGTTTTCGAATGCACCTGAGAGCACATGGAATGGTAGCAATGGTCTTTAAAACCTTGGATGATTCTCAGCACCATCAGGTATTTTTAAGTTCCTGCCTGGGATGGAAAAGCATTATTGAAAAGTTCTAAATTATTTGGCTATCAGTAAATAACTTAATCACATGTTCATATAAATTATGTCCTAATTTTAGGTGAAGCTTATTTTATTTCTAATTATATTGAACTTAATGCCTTTTTTTTTGCTTAATAAGTCACTTGTTTTCTCAAAACAGCATTTTTCATAACTTGTCAACTTACACTATTAAAATTTATTCAAATAACTGTAGCTAACATACTATCTGGAATGTTTAATTCTGTAAGCATGATTTCCTTTAATTAGAAAGTACTGAGTAATCCTCCGCCTTGTGGCGCCGGCACACCGGGTTCTAGGCCCAGTCGGGGACCCGATTCTGTCCCGGTTGCCCCTCTTCCAGGCCAGCTCTCTGCTGTGGCCTGGGAGAACAGTGGAGGATGGCCCAAGTGCTTGGGCCCTGCACCCCATGAGAGACCAGGAGAAGCACCTGGCTCCTGCCATCGGATCAGCATGATGCGCTGGCTACAGCGCGCCAGCCGCGGCAGCCATTGGGGGGTGAACCAACGGCAAAGGAAGACCTTTCTCTCTGTCTCTCTCTCTCACTGTCCACTCTGCCTGTTAAAAAAGAAAGAAAAAGAAAGTACTGAGAAGACTCCTTTAATACTGTTGGATATTAATAGCAAGAAAAATGGTTTTGAAATATAGCCCTAATTTAAAATTTTTTAAATTTATTTTTCATCAATTCTAATGCTAATGTTATATTACCACAAAGAGAACAGATTCCATGTAGCTCATAGATATAATTCTAATATAATGACACTTCTCTTCCTCCTTTCCCCTTTCTACCACTCTGTTTTGTAACCATTTTGATTGACGTTGAATCTGTAAAATCTTGATTATGATAAGGAAAAAATTCATTTTCATTTCCTTTGTTTTCTCTTAATAAAATATTTATAATGAAAGTGAGGCTTAACATTGTCAAAAATTAGAAGAAAGTAATCTTCATTGCTAGTCATTACCAACAGTTTTTTTGTTTTGTTTTGTTAGATTTTATTTATTTATTTGAGAGGCAGAGTTGCAGAGTGAGAGACGCAGAGACAGAAAGGGGTCTTCCATCTGTTGGTTCACTCCGCAAATGGCCACAACCGTCGGAGCTGAGCCGATCGGAAGCCAGGAGCTTCTTTCAGGTCTCCCATGAGGGTGCAGGGACCCAAAGACTTGGGTCATCTTTTGCTGCTTTCCCAGGCCACCAGCAGGGAACTGGATTGGAAGTGGAGCAGCCAGGACGTGAGCTAGTGCTCATATAGGGTGCTGGCATCGCAGGCGGAGGCTTAGCCTACTATGCCAGGGCGCTGGCCCCCTACAAGTGGTATTTTGAGCTGGCCTTATTATATTTTTGCTCAAGGAAATGATGTTCCAAATACAGACTCTGACACAGAATTAATGAGTCTTCTGAAACCAAAAGTAGTGCACTTGACCCTGAGTAAGCAGATACAGCAGGAAGGAAAGATGAGAACTAAAATTTAGTTTCTTATGTTAGGTAGTTAAAGTAGACTAAGATTTGACACTATCTGTTCTTGCGGGCAGGGTACCACTTATGGCCTTTATTGTGGTTTCTTTTAAAAAATAATTTGCTATGTAAACATTTAATTAATGAGTCACCCTATTCTGAAGTTCTCTACTTTCAGAGGTTTAAATTTTAAGTCTTCAGATGGTTAATTGTATTTCTGTACATTCTGTGCATGTAAACAAGTAGAATGGCAGATACAGAGTATCTCAAATGTTGTAAATCCCAAACATAAGGCCTTTTTGCTATATAATTGTCCCTTTTGTGAAATGTTATATTTGCATAGAATGTTTGTAAAACCTGATATATTTTAAATCATCACTACTTATACTACCTACTGTAATGTAAATGCTATATGAATCCTGTTTTATTTAAGGATTAATGACAAGGGAACAAGTCTGTACATGTTATGTACAGATGTAATTTTTTTCTCATATTTTTTGACCTGTGCTTGGTTGAATCCACAAATGTGGAAGTGTGGATTCAGAGGACTGATCATTAACATTTATCTAAAAGATACCACCTTCAGGATTTGAGGTTGTAGTATCTGTTTTGAACTGATAATTACCTGATCTGAGCAATTTTGAGAGCATATTTTATTAATGTGTTTTTAAAAACTACTTGGTAAGAGGATTGGTTTATTTTAAAGAAACAAGATTAGATATGTTTCTTTCAGCATCCTAGGTTTTATGTACTGTTGCAGACTCAGCTGTGTATATTTTAAAATACATTTATGTTATGATTTTTAAACTGAAATTTGACTGTATTTGCTATATCAAAGGTTGAGTTATTTTATAGTTTTTTGTAAAGAAAAAAATGTTCTATAAAATCTCTAGCAAAGAAATGTGTAATTCAGCTTAGTTCCAGCTGCAGGGCACTCATAGGAAATATTTTTGAAATGGAAATTGTAATCAACAATGCTTTATTTAATAGACATTTCTCTAGAATATTTTAGGGAGATTAATAAAATATTAAGATTTCCAGTATGGTCAGCAGAATGACTGTTAGGCATCTTAGCTTGTCAACAAATGTCAATAATGGTCTTATTTTCTGAGATTGTGGTAATTGCTTACCTGAACTTTTTTTGGGGGTGGGGTCTGTTGAAGAATCTATCCCTCTGTACAGCTGCCCTCATGTACATACTGAGTAGGGATCGTCTGAACATGGATCTTGATAGAGCTAGCCTGGATCTCATGATCCGACTTTTGGAACTGGAACAAGATGCTTCATCAGCTAAGTTATTGAATGAAAAAGACATGAACAAAATTAAAGAAAAAATCCGAAGACTCTGTGAAACTGTACACAACAAGCATCTTGATCTAGAAAATATAACGGTGAGTACCTACCTTCTTCCTTCTGTTATAAAATGTGCTTTTTGGACCAATCATTTAACCTCTCTTAGCCTTGGCTGACCATTTGGCAAATTCTTTTAAAGTTTTTAACTTTGAGCATAATTCCAATTCTTGTCTAAAAAACCTACATGGGTTTCTCTGTGTTTAGTGTGTGTGTGTGTGTGTGTGTGTGTGTTTGACAGAGTGGACAGTGAGAGAGAGAGAGAGAAAGAGAAAGGTCTTCCTTTTGCCATTAGTTCACTCTCCAATGGCTGCCGCGGCTGGTGTGCTGCGCCCGGCGCACCGCGCCAATCCGAAGGCAGGAGCCAGGTGCTTCTCCTGGTCTCCCATGGGGTGCAGGGCCCAAGCACTTGGGCCATCCTCCACTGTACTCCCGGGCCACAGCAGAGAGCTGGCCTGGAAGAGGGGCAACTGGGACTAGAACCTGGAGTGCCGGGGCTGCAGGTGGAGGATTAGCCTATTGAGCCATGGCGCCGGCCAATTTTTTTTTTTTGAAGGGGTATAACTAAAGTGATACAAATTTTCTATCACATTTTTGCCTAATCCTTTTCTCTCGTCTTTGCTTTAATGTAGAAAATGCATTTAGGCTATTGGGAATTTGTATTCTTACTCTGGGTTTCAGCAATAAAAAGAGAGAAACACAGGGAGAGACATCTTCCATCCACTGGTTCACTCTCCACATGCTTGCAATGGTCAGGGCTAGCCAGAAACTTCATCTAATGTGGGTGGTGAGATCCAACCATTTGTCCCGTAAAGTGTTGCCTTCCAGGTGCACTAACAAGAAGCTGAATCGAAATTGCAGTTAGTAGGACTCACACCAGGCAAGCATCCCAAGTGGTAGCTAGACCATCTGCACTACAGTGCCCCACCCCCTCTTGGGGCTCTTTTCAGTGAGCGAGCATTTTGTTTATTCTGGAATATCTCTGGTGTCTCACCAGCAGCTTTACAGGACTGAAACTGTTCAGTGATGCAGAAGGAATATTTCTGGCTCCTGCCCTTTATAGAGCAGTGCCTTTCAGAATAGGGTCATGACTGGTAGGTGCCTTACGACAGCATAGCTCTCCATGTTTAAGATGGCTGTGCTGTTTTTACTTTCTTCTGGCTTTTTCACTTGTAGAATAAATAACATTCCAGTGGTTACTAGGCTAGTAATAGATAATTGGCCTGTGGTTTTGAAAAAATAAGATTATTTGTAATAACCTGGTTTGGGGGCATAAGCTCACTCTTTCCTTTTTCTTTTTTCCTACTTAACTGCAGTATTTGCTACAGAAATTTATAGAATGTCTTGTGCTACCCAGATGTGGTTTGACGGCTTTTACTGTCTTTTCTTTTATGGTAGAACTAGTGATAGAATCTGGCGAAGCTGAGGGGTGAGAAGGAGAAAAAGTTATCTATAGGAGGTAAAATACAAAAGTGAAGTTGTCAACACTTTTTCCTTAATAAAATTGAGGAGACTGCCTCTGTGTTCAGATCGCAGGACCAGCAGGGATCCCTCTGCTTCAACGCACTATCTCTGTACTACCTTTAAAACTGTCATCTTTATTTACTTTAAGCATTTATATTGTATACTGACCTTTAAGGCTATGAAAGAATAAATTTGAACCTGTAATTTTTATTTTGAATACTTCTGTTTTTTGTCTCAATATTTAGATTGATTTCAGTTATTCTGTATTTAAGAGCATTATAAATTTTTTCATTGGATTTACTCCATTTCTTGTTGGATGGTAAATGCCAGTCTAAAAACTGTCCTCCAGTGTGTTAAATATAGTTTACTTACATGACTAAAATGAGAACAGAGTTGCTAATTTTAGGATACCTCTTCCCCTTACCCCTGCATGTCAGCAATTTTTGAATATGAGGTTTAAGTTGTACAATAAATTCAGTACTTAGTTGTGTACAGTGAACATCCCCTACATGTTAGTTTTGCATGTTAGATTAATTACCTCTTCCTTTGAAATCAATTGGTACTGTTTATTTGCCATAAAGAGATAATTGAAAGTGGTAATAGTATAGTTTTTTTCAGTTAAACACAAGTGACTGAGAGCTAGCAGTTGCAGAGTGGTGTTCTGATCAATGATTTGGCTGAGCTTTAAAACTCTGAGGATTATTTTAGTTTTCAAATAAAATGCTTGAATAATAGGCTTTTTAAATACTAGCTTTAATATATTTTCATATCAATAGAACCAAACATAAAGCTTAAGAATTTGTGTTATTCTCATTGAAGCATCAAATTACTCTCCCCGTTTTTTTTTGTTTTTTTTTTTTTTTGGACAGGCAGAGTGGACAGTGAGAGACAGACAGAGAAGGTCTTCCTTTTGCCATTGGTTCACCCTCCAATGGCTGCCGTGGCCGGCTTGCTGCGCTGATCTGAAGGCAGGAGCCACGTGCTTCTCCTGGTCTCCCATGGGGTGCAGGGCCCAAGCACTTGGGCCATCCTCCACTGTACTCCCGGGTCACGGCAGAGAGCTGGCCTGGAAGAGGGGCAACCGGGACAGAACCCGGTGTGCCAGCACCGCAAGGTGGAGGATTAGCCTATTGAGCCGCGGTGCCGGCCTACCCCTGTTTTCCTAAACAAAGAATGCCTCATAGATCTTCAGTTTCAATTCTGTGAGCCTGGAGTTGATAGACTTGGAACAGTCTGATTCAGTAACTCTGTAGTTTTGTAATAATGTTCCATTCTAGATCTGTGTTTGTTACCATAGACAACTTTTTTTTTAGCGATCTCCTAAATCTGTAGTACTGATGTTTTTGTTGGTAGTATGTGTTATTTGAATTTCTTAATATTCTAGTTTATAATCAATTCCAACTATAATATAGGTCAGGATGAAATTTGCATCTTTTGAAGGGCAGAAGTTTTGGGAAGGAAACCAGGTGTGTTATCAGTCTTTGCTAATTAAAGCAGTCATTTTGTTATACTGAAATTAACTTTATTACATCTGGAACCAGATTGCTCTTTTTTAGGCAATGGCTGTGTGTTTTTACAAAAGAAAGTTGAAATCAGAGAAAGCAAAACTTGAACCTGCTTATAAATAATGGCGCTTACCTTTTGTGCTCCCTCTAGTGGTGGTCCTAAAGCATTTTGTCATGGTGGTCAGTGATGAGGATCCAAGATGCTAACCATATAGTATAAAATTTAAGACAATGCAGTCTGCAGCACTAAAATCAGCAAAGAATAGATAATGAAATGCATAAAGCAATAAGAAAAAACAAGCAGCTGTGCAGGAAGATCAGAGTAATGAACAGGGGACTCATAATAGAAGAAATAATCAGAAAGGAAGCAATGCTGACATTTACTGTAGTTAGAACAATATGTGTAGACATCAAAGCAGTAAGTTACTGCTAGGTAAACTCTAAAATGGTATGTTGTAAGTTTGATGATTCAGGGCAACTGGTACTTGTATACTTTGTTCCTGGGAGTGTTACTTGTTACATCCTTTGTGTTATATTAAACAATATATTTATTTACACTGAAAATACTTGTAGCCTTTGATTCAATACTCCCACATTTGAGTCTCTACACTATAGAAATAACATTATCAGTATATATTGCAATGAACTGTCAAATGATAGATTTTTAATTTTAATTTTAGAATTATTTATTTATTTGAAAGGCAAAGTTAGAGAGAGAGAGAGGTCTTCCACCTGCTGGTTCACTCCCCAGAGTCCGCAACAGCCCAAAGCTGCACCGATCAGGAGCCAGGAGCTTATTCTGGGTCTCCCATGAGGGCACAGGGACCCAAGGACTTGGGCCATCTTCTGCTGCTTTCCCAGGCCATAGAGAGAAGCTGGATTGGAAGTGGAGAAGCCAGGACTTGAACCGGCATCCCATTTGGGATGCTGGCACTGCAGGCAGCAGCTTTACCTGCTGTGCCACAGCTCTAGCCCCCTATACTGATTTTAATGACAAGTTTTCTCTCTGAAAATAGCCTTGTAGATAAAAACATTCTTTCAACATAGATTATTTTTGATAAAAATGAGCTCAATTTTACCTAACTTCCATTTTAAAAACCTAAAATTATTGCTTCAGAATTATTGCTAAGATTGATTAGTGGTGCTTCTCATTTTCAGACTGGGCATTTAGCTATGGAGACATTACTGTCCCTTACTTCCAAACGAGCAGGAGACTGGTTTAAAGAAGAACTCCGGCTTCTGGGTGGTCTGGATCATATTGTTGATAAAGGTATGATGCACACATATGTAAATTCTTTTTGCATATTATTTATACACTTTAAAAATGTATTGTTTGGGAAAGGTCTGTTCTTTCAGAGGCATACTGTAAATCTCTAACTTTTAAAGAATTGGCTGCTACTAACACTTTGGTATTGGGAGGATTATGGAAATAAAATAATTATAGAATATCATACATTTCACAATCTCACAGCATTAAACCTAGAATAAAGAGTGACTCTAGCATATTTATAGCATGTGTGCAGATTACTTAATAATGTTAGCTAAGGGAGTGAGTATTGAAGTGATAGGAAATACTAACTTATGTCCATTTCTTTTCACTTAGTAAAAGAATGTGTGGATCACTTAAGTAGCGATGGGGATGAAGAGAAACTAGTAGCCTCGTTATGGGGAGCAGAGAGATGTTTACGAGTTCTAGAAAGTGTAAGTATGGACAGCTATTTGAGGGAAATTATTTTAATTTTAATATGTTGTGCTGTGGTAGGGGGAAGACACTGCCAAATGTTTGATGTGTTCCTGTCTCCTTTGTTAATACAAACTGAGATTGCTTTTATTCTTTGAGCAATCAGTTGTTAATGAACAAGTTCTAAGTGAAGTTCATTTTTTGAGACTACATCTCTTATTACTGCACATGAAACCTTTCATGTCAGGTTTATTAATATGTGCCCAACTTTTTATTGTTCTTAATGTGGAATTCTTAAATACATCAACTTGTTTGCAGAAAACAATGCTTAAATGTAGTCATATTTTTATTTTAATTTTCAATGAATGTCTTTGTGATTTAGCATTTGAGTCATTATTTGTAGCCACAGTTTAACAGTATTTGACTTTGTGAGAAGGATACTGTTGAACTGTGGAATAGGTTTGTTATTTGGCTGATGATTCAACCTAATTCAATTTGGATTAGAATTAATATTGCTTATGAGTTTCAAGATGCTTAATTGTTGACCATGTTGGATTAGCTAAATACTTTTTAAACATATGTGGAGAAAATCATTTGGTGTTAATTATAAGCTCCTAGCATAGATGAAATTGAAGTTATTCTTCTCTTCCTGGAGTGTTTCATGTATATCAGATAACAGATACTACTTCTTTGTAAGAAATTTTTCTAATTGAACCCACTTTTTAAAGTATTAATTTGTTTAAAAGTTGGGGACTTCACTGATACCAAAGTGCTTGATAACTCAGTACAGTAAATATATAGTAAAGGATATATAATTCCAAACAAGCATTTATAACAGTGACTCCTTAATTTTGTAATGAACCAGGAGCTCTTTTATTTTAAGCCTGGGACGTGTGGGTCATGAAGTTAGTATGTTAGATGTCAAGGACTGTTTGTTGCCATTGTGAAAGTTACGGATTGCCACAATCATTCTGTATTCTTCCCTTTTAGGTAACAGTGCATAATCCAGAGAATCAGAGCTACTTGATAGCATATAAAGATTCCCAGCTCATTATTTCATCAGCTAAGTAAGTTTTTCTAAAATCCCACATTTGTTCCAAACAGTTGGATGGAACATAGAGGAAATTAGATTGTATTACCTTCTCCATAAAATGCTCTGTTGAGTTCTAGGAATCAGAGTATATTACAGATCAAAAAGAGTACAGATTCTAGAGCTAAAATGGCTGATGTGAGTTTCAGCTTTATAACCTTGGATAAGTCACTTAACTATAGAACCCCATCTTGGTTTTTGATGGTTTTCAAGCCCTCTTCTGCCCTTTATTTATATTTATACCTGCTTTCCCAAATCTATATATGTAGCTTCTTCCATTCCATACGCTCTATCACACCCAACCTTCATCACAATTAGGCCAGTGCTATCACCATGGTGCGTGTGCGTCTCCAGGCCTGGTTCTATCTTGTTACAACAGCCTTCTCCTGATGTCTCTGTCCTAGTTCTTAATACCTGTGTCCTAGTTCTCTGGACTGTAGCCTCTCCTGCACGGTACCACGGGGAGTTAACTTTCTCCAGATCTCTGCTTTGAAAAAAAATGATCCTAAACTCCAAATCTCTGATTTCTAACTTCCTCTAGATATATGTCCAATTTCCTTATCCAAGGAAATGAGACTCACTGCCCATTGCAATTTGAGTCTAGTTTGTGTCATTTTTTAAAAACTTCTTTTGAAGAATGTCAGACGAATGTAGACAAAATAGGGTGATGAACCTTAGTGAACACGTTAATTAGCTTAAATAATTACCAATTGTGGCCAGTTTGTTTCCATCTATGACATCTCTTTCCCTCCTGTATAATTTTGAAACAAATCCAAGTGTCATATTTTATCAATAAATGCTTGAGTTTATGATCTCTAAAAAAAGAATTCTTTTTAAAAACACACAATACTATTTTCATACCATATAAACTCTTAACTACTTCATATAATTTGTCTAGTCCACACACAGATTTCCAGTAGTCTCAGTAGCTGATAATAGATGTTTTTTGGTTTTTAAAATATTTTTCAATAGGTTTTTTAATTTGTAGTTGTCCCTTCACCTTTTTTGTGTTGCATTTGTAAGTTTTTATTTCATGTTATAGTACCCATAACATATCCATTCTCATTTGTTAGTTTTTTACTCTCCCTTTCCAAAGGGTGTTCTTGTAAGTTAAATCTGTTTATGATTTTTCTGTTAATTTTTACTTCCTTTTAGATTACAAATAAAAATTATATATTTCTGATTTTATAATATCTCTGTATAGGCATTTTATAATCCCTGACAGTTGTCTTGTAAATGGGGATAATTAATATGACAGGTCTCAGCTCTTCCATTAAATTAGGAAGTTCAGGTCAGATTTCTGAGAAGTGACTTTAGAGGCTAGAATTTCCTGCTTGTGAAAGAGCACTCCTCTGGCATTTTGAGCTTTTCAGAACCATGATAGAGGCACAGAGATGGAGTCGGCGCTGTAGTGTATTGGGTAAAGCCGGCATCCCATATAGACCTGACTGTTCCACTTCTGATCCAATTCTGATCCAATTCTCTGCTATGGCCTGGGAAAGCAGTAGAAGAGGCCCAAGTCCTTAGGCCCCTGCACTTGCGTGGGAGACCTAGAAGAAGCTCCTAGCTCCTGGCTTCAGATTGGTGCAGCTCCAGCCGTTGAGGCCAACTGGGGGGTGAACCATCGGATGGAAGACCTCTCTCTCTCTCTGCCTCTCCTCTCTCCCTGTGTAACTCTGACTTTCAAGTAAAATAAATAAATTTTAATAATAAAAAAAGAGGCACAGAGAGCATATTGAGTGAGACATTACATGATAGTATTAATCTCACTCCCTTCACAGGGAATTGTAGAATTTCTCAGTATGTTTTAGAGAGTAGTTAGAAATAGATAAGGTAGGGAACAGCTTTCTTTAAGGGTTTTGTATAGTGTTTCCTACATGAAGAATCAACTGACAGAATCAACTTAATTGATCTTTGTGGCACTTAAAGAAGTGAATGGACTCAATGAAATAGTCTTCAGAAATATTAAAGCTGTTTAGGGTTTATGTTTTGTTATTTTGCGTTAGAATCATAAGAATCCTTGGATGCAGCTCATACTCTTAAATGGCTCCCAGGATATATGCAGATATATGTATGCAGATCTATGCCAGAGTGTTGGGTTTGAGTCGCTGCTCACTTCCTGCACGTTAAAAATTATTTATTCTAATGCAAAATTTTTAAAGATTGATTGATTGATTTGAAAGAGTTACACAAAGAGAGGAGAGAGAGAGAGAGAGATTCCATCTGCTGGTTCACTCCCCAATTGGCTGCAATGGCTGGAGCTGCGCAGATCCGAAGCCAGGAGCTTCTTCTGGGTCTCCAATGTGGATGCAGGGGCCCAAGGACTTGGGCCATCTTCTACTGCTTTCCCAGGCCATAGCAGATCAGAAGTGGAGCAGCCAGGACCTGAACCGGCACCCATATGGGATGCTGGCATTTCAAGCCAGGGCATTAACCTGCTGCACCATAGCGCTGACCTCTCTAATGCATATTTAATGCCCATTTTTTATTATGTAATACTAAGATATGTAACATTCTCTACCTGCTAGGAGCTTGCTTTTCTAAATAAAAAATACCTGAATGAGACTTAGAAGTGTATCATGTTAGCTGTTAAAGGTTTATTCACTTTATGGAAGGGTTGTGTCTGTTGTGTTGGAGAGATGGGTAAAATGAGGGACAACTCATGGGAAAGTTTATAGTGGCAGATATGGTAGTACAGATGTTAACTTATGCTGTGAGTTTTGAATTTTAACTTAAGTCTTTTAAATAATTTTTTGCAGAATAAAATGAAATTTAAAACCTACAGAGGCATCAGACATACTTTGTAGATGATTGAGTAGTTAGCACATTGTAACTTTTTAGAAGAGAAAATAACTGGGTAGCATCTAATCCAAGTAAATAGATGTCTGTGGATATAGTTTGTATTGCATACTGTACTAGTGTACATTTTATTGTTTCTTAAGAGCATTACAGCATTGTGAAGAACTGATTCAGCAGTATAACCGCGCTGAGAACAGCATATGCATAGCTGACAGTAAGCCTCTGCCTCACCAGAATGTGACGAACCATGTGGGCAAAGCAGTGGAGGACTGCATGAGGGCCATCATCGGGGTGTTGCTCAATTTAACTAATGATAATGGTGAGTGATACTTTTTCCATGTTTTGTCTTTGAAAGAGTATAAGAGGGTCTAGTGTTAGGGCATAGCAATCTGTGCACCAGTTCCAATCCAGCTCCCTATTAATGGTCTGGGAAAGCAGCAGAAGATGGCCCAAGTCCTTGGGCCCCTGCACCATGTGGGAGACCTAAAAGAAACTCCTGACTCCTGGCTTCAGCCTGGCCCAGCCCTTGTCATTGAGACCATTTGGGTAGTCAACCAGCAGATAGAAGATTTCTCTCTCTCTCTCTCTCTCTCTCTCTCTCTCTCTGTCTCTCCCTCTGTAATTGTGTTTTTCAAGTAAATAAAAAAGAAATCTTTCTTAAAAAGAGAGTATGAGAATACTTTAAAAAGTTGGTGGAGGGGTGGTCGTGCTGTCCTGGTGCAGCAGTTAAGCTGCTGCTTGGGATGCCAGAGTGTTGGGTTTGAGTCGCTGCTCACTTCCTGGTGTGCACCTTGGAGGCAGCAGGTGATGGCTCAAGTTGTTAGGTGCTTGTCACCTATGTGGGAGATCTGGATGGAATTCCTGACTCAGCTTTGGCCTGACTCCCCTGGCTCTTGTGTTGCAGACATTAGGGAAGTGAATCGGTGGAAGATCTCTCTTTTCCTCTCTGTCAGTCTTGCTCTTTCTCACTGTCTTATCTATCACTCTTTCAAATAAGTTTTTTAATATTAATTTATTTATTGGAAAAGCAGGGTTACAGAGTGGGGGAGAGACAGATCTTTCATCTGCTGGTTCACCCCCTAAAATGGCTCCAACAGCTGGAGCTGAGCCGATCCGAAGCCAGGAGCTTCTTCCTGGTCTCCCACGTGAGTGCAGAGGACCAAGTACTTGGGTCATCTTCTGCTTTCCCAGGACCATTAGCAGGGAGCTGAATTGGACGTGGTACATCCCAGACTCGATCTTGTCATGCCCAGTTGGGATGATGGTGCCAGAGTAATTGGCTGTACCCACCATCCACAGTGCCAACCCCTCACATAAATTTTAAAAACTGAAAAAAATTTCCAGAGTCGTAATTGTGAAATGTTCTGTTTAAAAAAAAGTTGATGGAGGCTGGTGTTGTGGCATAGCGGGTAAAGCCCCTGCCTGCGACACTGGCATCCCATCCATACGAGTGCTGGTTTGTGTCCCACCTGCTCCACTCCCGATCTGGCTCCTTGCTAATGGCCTGGAGAGAGTGACAGAGGATGGCCAAAGTACTTGGGCCCTGCCACCCACATGGGAGACCCTGATGAAGCTCCTGGCTCCTGGTTTCAGCTTGGCCAAGATCTGGCTGTGAACCAGTAGTTGGAGGATTTGTCTCTCCTTCTCTCTCTCTCTAACTCTTTCAAATAAATATATTAATCTTTTTAAAAAAGTTGGTAGAGGCCGGTGCCATGGCTCACTAGGCTAATTCTCCGCCTGTGGCGCCGTCACCCCGGGTTCCAGTCCCGGTCGGGGCGTCAGATTCTGTCCCAGTTGCTCCTCTTCCAGTCCAGCTCTCTGCTGTAGCCCGGGAGTGCAGTGAAGGATAGCCCAAGTCCTTGGGCCCTGCACCCCCACATGGGAGACCAGGATAAGCACCTGGCTCCTGGCTTCGGATCAGCGCAGCGTGCCGCTCTAGCAGCCACTTGGGAGGTGAACCAACGGAAAAAGGAAGACCTTTCCCGCTGTCTCTCTCTCACTGTCTAACTCTGTCTGTCAAAAAAAAAAAAAAAAAAGTTGGTAGAAAAATGGAATTAAAGGAAAAGCTTATTTTAGTGTAAAATAATTTCTCTCTTAATTCCATTTTCCTCACCAGCGTTTTGAAGTGCCTTTATATATTCAAGTAAAAACAAATTACTCTCCTTTTCTTGATGCATTGATGTTTTAATGGCCATCATGCAATTAAATTAATCCTGTAGGCTTAAATTACTTTGAAGAGGTTGATAATTTTAGAACCAGCCTAGTAGCTTGGCATAGTAATATCAAAAGTGTATTTTAATTTATATAGCCATATAATCCTAAGTTTATCAATTTAATTTAATTAACGCTGATTGTTAGTGTCATTAAGAAGAACAGTGATAATTTTCCTATTTCCATTTGTTACTTTAGAGTGGGGCAGCACCAAAACAGGAGAACAGGATGGCCTCATAGGCACAGCAATGAATTGTGTGCTTCAGGTCCCAAAGTACCTACCTCAGGAGCAGAGATTTGATATTCGAGTGTTGGTGAGTTAAAACGACTTCTGCAGAAATGGGCATTGTAATCTAGTTAGATGATGAAAATGTCGGATTTTTAAGAACAAATTGATGAATATATTGTGGTTTGTTTTGATGATTTCCTTATGAGCTACTTGTAACTATATAAAACCATATGACAACTGAAAGTGCTGATTGAAAAAACTAAGGACATCATTGTTTGAGAAGACTGGTATCTTACATAATGATTTTTAGCCATATTGCAGGTAGAAATGTACTGATTAGGTTTTGGCTGCCAACTAAAGTTATGCATGTTGTATTTATTTAAGTTCTTATCTGTGATCATATTCATCTTCTAAAATTTTTCTAGGGCCTAGGTCTGCTGATCAATCTAGTGGAGTATAGTGCCCGGAATCGGCACTGCCTGGTCAACATGGAGACAGCCTGTTCTTTTGATTCCTCCTTCTGCAGTGGAGAAGGAGGCGACAGTTTGAGGATGGCTGGACAAGTGCATGCTGTTCAGGCATTAGTTCAGGTGAGTGACAGGTGGTCATCTTTCCTAGTCCTTTATCCATTGCTCCTTTTTTTCTATATTGTTTAGAACTCCTGAAGCATGTTTTTGTTAGTGAGGATAGCAAGAGAATGTTTTTTAGAACTGACCAATTCTTAAATGTTCATGATTTTATAGAATGAGGCTTTATTTTAAACCAGAATTCTGAACCAATTAAAATTGTGGTGCAGTTTATTTGTAGATCAGTAGGAGGTACACTTGCTTAGTATAAGGAGACTCTTAACTTTGGCCTGCTGGCTTTTTTGAACTGTTGTAATCACTCCTTAAGCATTGTTAGCAAAAAGCAGACTGTGTTTTATGGATCAAAGTATCATTGATAACAAGTTAGAAATTGAGTCCAGCCTTGTCTGACCCAGTTCAAGTTCTCCAACATTTACTTACTGGTCTGATCTGTGTCCGGGGCTCTGTTAGGTCCATGGACCATAGAAGAACTGGACACCGTTTGTTACTTGCTCCTGAGCCAGTCTGAAAAGTGGTTGAGCATGGGAAAGGCTGTAGTGAGACTGCTTCTTTGAGTCATTTGAGGTTGTATTTTTCCATTATCCTGTCCTCTTCTTGTTTATTCTGTGTAACTGAGTGTTCAACACAGATGAGAAGTAATTTCTAGACTTTTTCCCTGGGATTCAGAATACTCAAATAGCTTTGAAATTTTACTCTTTAGTTTCTTTTTTTTTTTTTAATAAAGATTTATTTTATTTATTTGAAAGAGTTACAGAGAGAGGTAGAGACAGAAAGGTCTTCCATCTGCTGGTTTACTCCCTAAGTGGCCACAACTACCGGAACTGTGCTGATTCGAAGCCAGGAGGTTCTTCTAGGTCTCCCAC
Source organism: Sylvilagus bachmani (assembly GCA_015711505.1). Taxonomy (NCBI): domain Eukaryota; kingdom Metazoa; phylum Chordata; class Mammalia; order Lagomorpha; family Leporidae; genus Sylvilagus; species Sylvilagus bachmani. The sequence goes on from CM027398.1 coordinate 5,782,608, forward strand.
TGCTATCCCAGGCCACAGCAGAGAGCTGGATCGGAAGAAGAGCAGCCAGGACTCGAACTGGCACCCATATGGGATGCTGGCGCTCCAGGCCAGGGCTTTAACCAGCTGCACCACAGTGCCAGCCCCACGCTTTAGTTTCTAAAACAGTGAATTAAATGTGAAACCAGTGGAAAATAGTCAAGTTATTTACAATACAGACTTTAAAATATTGTATAATTTTTTGTTGCTTTTCTTAATAGACCTCATTGACACTTTTCCTTCTAAAAGCATTTCTCATTAATTCGTTATTTCCAAAACTGTATTTTGAAATCATTATAGACTCACAGGAAGTTGTGAAAGTAGTGCAAGGACTCCTGTGTACACTGTGCTCAGCTTCACTAATGATGTTATCTTACCTTAAACTATACTTGTATAGTATCAAAACAAGAAATTGACACTAGTACATTACTGTTAACTGTATTTCAGACCTTAGTTTTACTTTTAACCAGCAGCCATTTAAGTGTGTGTGTAATATATGTCTTCTGTGTAATTTTATCATGTGGATGGATTTATGAGCTCACTCTTACATTAAGCTACAGAACCGTCACCATGGAAGGATTCTTTTTTATTTATTTTTTTTGGACAGGCAGAGTTAGACGGAGAGACAGAGAGAAAGGTCTTCCTTCTGTTGGTTCATCCTCCAGATGGCCACTACGGCTGGCGCTCTGAGCCAATCTGAAGCCAGGTGCCAGGTGCCTCCTCCTGGTCTCCTATGCGGGTGCAGGGCTCAGGCACTTGGGCCATCCTCCACTACCTTCCTGGGCCACAGCAGAGAGCTGGACTGGAAGAGGAGCAACCGGGACTAGAACCCGGTGTGCCGGCGCTGCAGGCGGAGGATTAACCTAGTGAGCCGAGGATTAACCTAGTGAGCTGCGCTGCTGGCCAGAAGGATTCTTTTTTATTACCCATTACCTAGCCTGCCACCCTTCCTATCTCCTAGCTGCCTCAAATCTGTTTTCTATCTCTGTAGTTTTATCTTTTGAGAATGTTATATAAGTAGACTCACAGTTTGTAATCTTCTAAGGTTAATTTTTTCCACTAAGCCTATGCCCTTGTGATGTATCCAGGTCGTTTTACATGTCAGTAGTTACTTCCTTTTTATTGCTAAGTAGATATTCCCTGTATAGATCTTCTAGGATTTTTTTTTTCAAACATTCTAGTCTCTGCCTTTTAAAAATTTTCTTGTTCAGGTGGAACCTAAATTTTAATCAAAACATAACCATGAATGGTCTCAAAGCATTTGTTCTTGAAGAAATAGATGATTAATCTGCTTTATTCATACAATAAGCAATCATTTGCAGAAGCCATCCACACGTCACAGGTTTAGGGATAGTTTCAGTTTCCTGCAGTGTCTGGCTGACCTGGGTGTGTCTGGTATATCCAGCCAGTTCCCCGACTGCACTGCATGTTAGAGAAGCTGCTTGTTCTGCAGTGTCATGGCTTTCTCTTCCCTTGTTAGGGTCTGTCATTGTTTTTTTTTTTTAATTTTTTTTTA